>JANSTR010149108.1:0-11059 GCA_025434805.1 Antipathozoanthus remengesaui | reverse complement strand
CATCCCTTACACGTTAAAGAGTTAATAGCAAACCCGTTTGCGGATTTGGCAACATGATATCATCCCGTTTCAGAAATCCTGAAAATACCTTTTTTCAACTATGCTACAATGTTACTTTACGCTGGTGTGCAATCGTGTAATGAAATATTATAAAATATCTGCTTCGTAATATATCGACGTCATTTTTGACAAACAAGCGATGTGAAATCTACATGCGCCTTTGCAATTACTTATGCACTATTTAATAAGCCTCGCCTTTGTGGAACTTCAAATAGCAAATAGGAGAGCATAAGATGACGGTAAGGCGGGGAAATTATTGCAAAAGGCATGTTTTTTATCACATTTAATAAGAGTATTAAATAAACAAATATTCAATAATAACTATATAATAACAAATTATTGTATAAATAAAAAATAATAATTATGTGAAAACTCAACTCTTGAATTTTGAAAAATAGCCAGCAGTATATATTCAATAGTACCAATCATTAGTACCCGATCAAATGAATCAAAATTAATGGTTTTAGTTAGCCGATTGAATAGTTAGAACGATTACTAACAGCAATCACTTCTGCAATCCAAAAAGTAGAATTAGCGGTCATTATAAGAGTTTCGATAGCTACCGCATTATATAGTTAAACACAAATGCGTTCAAGATGTATTCTGAATTAAATAATGTTTGCATGTGCTTGAGGTTCTGACAAAAGGTTCAGAAATTGGGACATTCTTTGTCTTTAGCAGGGAAAGGGTTAAAAACTGAGCTCGTTCTTTTCAAAAAGAATCGTATCGTTATTTCACACATACCCCTTCTTCCACTGCTAATCAGAGATTTGCTAATGATCGAGACACCGGCATCCTGCAAACAAAAATATAACAAAGACAAGTTTAGAGTAACTCATTCAGGATAAGTCATTTATTTTTATTTATGTGAAACAGGGGGAAAAAATCGCATAATCAATACCGTTACTACATCCGGGACCCGAGTGACGTATTTCCCGTACCCACCGTATGTATAACTCGAGTGGCCACATCAATATCCATAGTGGCATATTTTTTTTACGGTCGGTAAAACATCAGGGAAAAATCAGTGAATTTTGCACATCGTCAGGAAAATTTGTTAATTATGCAGAGTCAGAGGCAAGTATGAAGTTTATATCATCTAACTTATAATAACTGAACCAACGAGGATAATCATATCGAAAGTCAAATCAAGAACTGAAAAATGGCAAACCGTGTGGAGTATGTTATACTCATTGTCTAACATTCAAACTTAAGGTCGGTGAAAATTTGGCAGTAAAGTATGGAAAAGTTGTGGAATTGTTTTATTCTAATGTGTGGTAACCCACAACAAGCAAAATAGCAAGTAATAGCGAGGATCAAGTTTTTCGTGGAGGTTGTGAATGTAGACCCTCAACCGGCTTTTGAGTATGGCACGATTCTTTTGCTGTTTGAGTTCCTATTTAAAAGCAGGCTTTGGAGTAAAAGGAGAAACCTGAAAAATCTTTACAACAGAAATTCGGTTCAAGAATATCCACCGCCGAAAGCGAAGTCCAAATCTGAATCTGGTTCTAATTTCTTTAGAGTTTGCTAGAACACCATGCAATCTGATTTTACTTGTTGAAGTAGAGATGCTAGGTTTTCATTCAATTTGAGCCGCTTGGCTTAAGAATAGCAAGCGGACGTGTTTGAGTTACCAAAATTATGTGTATATGTAACCCGGACTGACGAGGCCAATAAAGTTGTCCATACCATGAAAACTTCGTGGTTGTCTCTCCCTCCACCGACACCACAACCCAAATCGAGAGTTTCAACTGTGTCGAAGACCTAAATCCAGAAATAAGTGTCATCAACATAACCGATAATAATAATATTATATAGAAATGGCAATTGTCTTACATCTGGTTGGCTCATTCAACACTCTATTTTCCATTAATTTGCTTGCAAAATCTGTTACTGGACATTGTCCAATAATAAACCTTCCTGTCGGATAGTTGAATGAACCAACCACAATCTAAGTTCCGTGCATTCTGACCAATCAGCAACAAGAAAATAGTTATTACGAATAGTGACAACCTACCTATGCGAAACTATAGTAAAACAAAATCAAGTGCAAATTTATATGTTATGTAAAATATTGTTGTGTAAGTAACAGTGCATTGTTAAAAATGACTTTTTTTTATTTAATGAATTGTAATAGGACTTTGTATCTGTAATAATACTCGTGAAACGAAATTGACTTGGCCTGAGCTTGCGGCCTCATCTAACTTTGTTATCACTCCTATGATTATGGATCGAAATAAACTCCACTCTGTCCAATCAATGACGATGAAGAGGGAGATTCATGCTACTCCATTTCAAGATCCATAGATTAATCTCCTAAAGATTCCCCTCTCGAACAGTCTATCTACTGCGTAGGTCCCAGTGTTTTTTTTGTAATGCGTTGATGTATCTGGCTCGCCATCGTCATAACTAGCAATTGAACAAAATAGCGAATTGCTCAATGTTGAAAGTAACAACAGTTTTTAGTTGTAATAACTTATGCTTTTATTGAAAAGTACAATTGTATTTATACAGGTAATTAGGCCAATAATATCCAGGAGTGTCCAAGAGGTTCTACAGAAGTAACGTCATTCAGAAGTTTGTATCCTACACAGGAAACTAGGACTGAAGCAACTAAATAAACCATATGAAAAAAAGGAAATGTCATTGAAACGACTAAGCTACAAGAATATTATATGGCGTCATATCAGAGCATTATCTCAACAACTGCCCTTCACGCTAGTCGCAACTTGAAGGTAACATATTCTACACTCACCTCTTTTCTGCCCAGAAGATTGTCGTTTCGTAGAAGATACACGCTCTCATCAACACCAAGGAATCCTATTCGTGTACCAGGGCTGGCCTGCACGTTAATCCTTATGGGCACTGACGGAAATTGTTTTTCGAAACCGCCTTGGCCAATTCCGTTTAAGATGCTTACCTGTGAATTAACATTGTGCATGACAAGTAACTACGGTGATTCAACGGGTACTTCAACTCTTGCTAACCCTTATGGTTCAACTCTTGGTAGCCCATGCACATACGTCAACTCTTGGTAACCCACATACTTCAACTCTTTGTAACCCTTATGGTTTAACTGTTGCTAACCCATATACTTCATGTCTTGCAACTCTCACACTTCAATTCTGGTAACCCTTATAGTTCAACTCTTAGTAACACAATTCAGCTCTTGCGTCTCTGACACTTCAACCCTTGCTAACACTTACGATTAAATCCTTGGTATAGCCTTTATTGTTCAACTCTTGGCAAACCTTAAGGTACAACTGTTTGTAACCCTTTACATTCCAGCTCTTGGTAACTCTCACTCTCACTCTCGCTGTGAGCTCTGCTGGTGCAGTTGTGTTTCTGTTTGTATTGGTAGTTTGCAAACGGTTTCCGGTCTGGGGTTTGACGTTTGCGAGCCGTCGAAGTTTGTGTTGCTGCTTTTGGAGAATTGGTCAGAGTTTTGGGTTAAAGCTAAAGGTGAGTTGTTTGCATGAATATATTCAATATTTCTCGAGTGTGTCGTTCGTTTATTTCACTCCACGATAATTGATTGATAGATTTTTTAGTCTGCATTCTTTTCCAAACCTTTACAGCCATTATTAGACAATGGAGTTTTGACTGTTCATATCCCATTCGCCATACAAGCCATAAGCGAAGGGACATAATGTATTCCCGCTATAATAGGCATTGGGTTGGTTTGACACGCCATGACAGATGCGTGATCGATGGAGTTGCCCAAAATGTCGGGACAAGAAGCTTAAATTCCTCCACATAGAAGGATTTCTGAAATCAGGACATTACTCATCAAGGGGGAAAAAGTTCCTCCAAATAGGAGGAGGCACAAATGCTCCAAATAAAAGACGATTTCGTGGTCAAACGACGTGCTGCAGTTGAGGGCATGTTGATCGGCCTGGTGACGCCACGAATGTGGTCGAGATAATGTCAAACTATTCACCTTAAGCCCAAAAACTCAGACCAATTCTCCAAAAGCAGCAACACAAACTTCGAAGTATTGAGTTGGACCGCTGACCAAGTAAACGTCACGTGCGGTCTCAGCATGAAAACGAGGTTAAGGAACAAACAGACTTCATGATTTATCTAGTATTTTGCGCAACCCAGAACTCCTTGCGATCGTACAGCTTTTATTTCGCTGTTCGCTCGCTCACAGCAAATGCATACTGAATAGAGCTGCGTTTAGCTCACAGCCATGTGGGAAATAAACGTATATGAACTTACATCGTTGGGAAACTTATCGTCGACATCCATGAGGGTGCTGTCTGCCACAACTTCGCCAGAATCGAGAACATAATACACCACCAGTCGGGCTGATGGGGACATCATAGCTGTCACTTGGAACCGAATGGTCGTGACTATGCCAAACTCACGAACGATGGCATCCTGGCTTACAATACGGCCGCGCGCTACAACCTGTACGATAAAATTAGTTATGAAAAACAATTGTGTTTGCAAACCAGACAAATTCAGGAATTAAATGGCTTTAAAGTCTACCAAAGATGTGGAGAAGTTGAAACCATCAGTCAGTGACAGTGCGAACAAGCTGACAAGCTGTTTGAAGACACAAGTCACAAGTTGATTCCTATTTCACAAGCACATGTTGTTGAACCGTACACCTAGAGATCGGTTACTGATGATTTTAATAAACAAACCTTGAAAGTTATCAATCAAGACGTCATCCTAGCTAATTAGATAATATCTTTCCGTCTGGACTGGGGCTTTTTGAGGCTATCCGGCACTGGGGAGGGAGGGGGAGAGGGCAGAAAGTGCCTTTGCCGATTTCAAGCGTTTCGTTACTTTCTTGATTTTCATGCTTTCTAGATATTCGCCACCAAATCTCGTGACTTATCCTGAAATTTATTGGACAACATTTTATTCCTTTTACATTATATCGCCAATGAAAGGTAACTTTTGATAAACTTCTCACATTTATGTTTGCTTTTGGATATGGATTGTGCTCCTTCGGATATCCATTCATGGACAAACATAAGTATATGCTATAAGACTACGTGCTGTCCAATTTGGAAATAATTGGATGAGAAAAATCCCGAGAACTGTCAAAATTTGACGAGGCCGTAAGCCGAGTCCAATTTAGCAATTCGAGAAATTTATTGAATCTAATTATTTCACAAATTGAACAAGCATGTATTCCTTTTACTTATTAATTATGTCGCTTACTGGATAGTTGGTTGCTGCCGTCAATGTCGCTTCCAAAGTACATGAAAGAAGAGAAATTCGACAACTCCGGAGAAAACTCCGAGCCAACGCTTGCTTTGCGCTGATTGGCTAATTTCCTTTTGTCTTGGATGTGATTGGCTGAGACAAAACTATAGTTTTGCCAAATTGGATACTTCATATATTTCCATATGAAAGTCTTTAAAAAATCTAACCAGTTAATTGGACAATTAAAAAAATATAGTTTAGTCAGTGCTATAGAGTTTACTGGCCAGCTGTATAATTAGTGTAAGAATATACCGAGAAACAAGGGTCTACTTAGCCTGTAATCGAGGCTTGTAAACAGAAAAACGCAAAGCATCATGGTAGTTATTATCAGTGTCGTTATGGAAAAACTCACCATGTAGCTGAGACGATTCACTTTGTTATCGTTCAAAAACGCTTCGCACACCACGAACCGTCCAACCTGAGCAGAGACAAAGATATTTTACACTTGTTGGATTTGTCCAATCCCAATATGGAAAGATATTTAAGTCGAGATTTGAATATTGGGCGAGACCGCAGGTCGAGCCTAGTATCACAAGTCGAGATTTTAGAAGTCAAAGTCAAAGCGTTGAAGTTTATTATTATACTAAAGAAAATTACAAACACTGACTTTGGTTCACTGACTTTGACTTTCGCTTCGTCAAGATTGAATGATTACATCACGTGGACAGCAAATGATTGAGTAACAGTCAACAGTCCAATAGTTGCTGTCCAATATCGTCAAATAATGGATCGGCACCTGACTGTAATGCATACATTGATAGATTAAAAGCATCTTGTTAAGCGGTATCTTCATTAAAATGTATAAATGCTATAAACATAACATAAAGCACTGACAAAACAAACCTGGGCTCGCTTGCATCGAACCAGGACGAACGACTTTGAGGGAGACTGATATGATATGGCTCTATACTGAGCCTCGGCGTTCTGCTCAAGAGGAATGTCGTCCTTATCTGTTTGGACCTGCAATTATTACCATAACAAGAAATTGAGAGGGTGAGAATGTTGTTACATGGAGGGACAGGTAAGTTTAGACATATGACAGACCTGGTTGAGTCGTAAATTTGAATGGACTTCTTACGCCTTCTTTTGTTTATTTTAAGAATGTAGTATAATGTAAATACTTTTACATGCTGTTAGTTCATAATCTAATTTTGTCATTTCGTTTCTTCCTTACTATACTAGGATTTTTCAGTTTGGTTGAGAAAAATATATTTTGCTTCAAACGTATATACTCTTTAGTAACGAAGAATAGATAAAATAAAATATATAGAGTGGATTCCCGGTAATGTATTGCATGCGACAATATCCAAAGTTCATGATATATCTTGCCATCATCCATCATCTTCAGACATAGATCGTATACATTGTCCATAGACACAACCAACAGCCATAAATCGTATCAAATCAGTCAAAACTATGGTCCACGGGCATATTCAAATTAATCATGAGCATGGTTTCAGCATGGTTGGCTCAGTCGGTGAGACAAGGTCCTGAGTTCAATCTATATCCCCTGCCGTGCTGAGGGTATTGAGATTTTGGAACACTTCCCCAAATTGTCCCAGGAAAGCGATGTTAAACCATCATAATACCAATCACCTGTTCTAGTGACTTTAAGTCGCATTACTTACTTTAATATCCAGTGTTTCCGTGTTACGTGGAACATCAATAACGAATTCAGCCTCGCCCCTATTGCTTGTTTCGTCTTTGTTCCCTGGACCACCTTTGTCATCGGGCTTCAACTTTAACACTGCTTCTCTACCATCGGTTTTCGTCCCTGTGGCAGAAATCTTCATGGGAACCTTGACTACCACTTTCTTGTTTGGGTAGGTAACTTCCACCTACAATGAGGCATTTTCAAACAGTCGATTCTTCCTTGGTGCAACTCAAAATATCCTATTCTCTAGAAAAATTCCGGAAAGGAACAACATAGAGTTGTTGAAGCCGAGACCTAAGAGGCACTCAAACATGCGAAAATTTGATAATTGCCCTGAGTCATAATAAAAAGGATAGTGGGTACTTCCGCAGAACAACCCCTCCCCCTTCCAACCCTTACGCCGAGCCTTCCTTTCTAAACACGCGCATTATATTCTAAAAAATACAATCCACTCACACGCAAATTAAACGGGAACATTTACAGGCGAGTAGCGAATATTCCAAAAACGACGGTTTACGAAGTTTGGTAGGTAGCATTAATATATGCGGCCAATAGCACAAAACACGAATAACTTAAAACTTCTCTGGTATTTTCTCTTTGCTGTCTTTAAAATCGCTGTTTAATTTGTAATATATAGATGTCCAACATCACATTTTTTTATTGTACCACGAGTTTATTTTGATTTTGCAGTTATTGGAAAACAAACTAAAAGTTTACGATGCAATAGCAACTCAACTTCCAAAATAATTAGACTGGCATAGCTAGCATCCATAACCCGATAGACCGTCTACGATAGCGTACGGTACACCCGTTCTTCTGTATCAAAAAATACGAAAACAAATAAAACAGGTTGCTTTCAAATTCCAAATAGAAATAATAATTAAAAGGAAACACGAAAGTAAAGGAGAACTACCTACCTTTAGTTCAGTAATAGACTACATGAACCAATACAACCCCAACTATCTAGACTACATGAACCAACAAAACCCCTTATGGGAAATTCATGCCTTTTATTAGCTTATGCCGTATTGCAGTGGCATTACTCTAACAGAAATGGTCCGTGATTTTAGGTGGTGTTACATGATTCACTTTTAGTGCAACTTTTCGCTCAATGATGTCGCATTAAAAATTGGCGTGACATGTTACACGAGCCAGCTTTTTCAAAATTCGTTATTTTTTGTTAAAAGTCTTTGAAACCATTTCAAAAACTCGCAACGTGTTGCCGAGAAAAAATTGCGCGAAAAGTCGGCTCCGTTACCATGTTACACAACAGTCAACTTTTAGCGCAACATCGTTGCGCAAAACGTTGCGCTAAAAGTTGCATTGTGTAACACCACTTTTAGCTTTCGAGTAATGGATACACTTGGAAAGTTGGAAGAGCACTCGAGAAGCAGGAGTCCTTAGCTTTGCCCCGTGCTACTCAAACGCTTCTCTCGTGCTCTCCCAACTGCCCACTTGCATTGATCCATAACAGGATAGACGCACTCTAATCATCATGGATCATTTCCTAAATAAGGCCATGTTTATCACAATGGAGAAAAATTAAGTGGAAGGGTCACCATTCACCAACCAGTAAAAACTGCATTCTCCTTCCACAATACTTACCCGGACGACAAAAGGCAGCCCTGGTTTGAAATACTTGGCTGTGTTCTTGTACCTGATGCGGTACGGAGTAGAGGTGAAATGAACCGAGTTATCGACTGCGCTCTCCGTGTTACCGGTCGCAGTTTCAATGACGTCAGCCTCGATTTGAAGCCTTCCACCTTCAGGGAACCAAAGGTTGCCTGGTAAGTCTTTGATCACTTGAGTCTTGATAGAGAACTGTTGTTGTCCATCACGAAGCTGTCAAAAATAAAGTATTATTTTGAAATTACTATATTTAGTAATAACAAGAACAATAATAATAATAACTGTCTTTTATTAGACAGGACCAGAGTTAGGTAACCCTGAGTGATCGCAACGCGCAAAATCCCGAGCAAATGTCTGGGGCCGGACAAGGCTGAACAAAATGAAATAAATAGCTAAAAAAGGAATTAGTCACGTGATACTTGCAAGAAAGGGCGTATATAACAAAATGTAACAAGTACAGAAAAACTTACAATTGTGCTGAAAGTCGAAAACAGTATTGGATCTTGCTTAATTTGAAGAATTTTGAGACGAACAGCAACCGTGCCTTTGACTGGCTCGCCATAGGTGTAACTGAAAGCAAAATATAGAAATATATATTTAGAAACACTTTCGCATCTTGCAATTGCAGACAAAAGTCATCTCTTTGGTCTAAGGTCACTGTACTTTTTGATGACTGACATGATCCTGTTTAGGAAAACTCTAATAAGATTGGTGACCTAAGTCGATCCAAAGGTGTTTTTAGAAGCTATGGTGACCTAAGGCAATTCAGAGGTGTCTTTAGAATCTATGGTGATCTCGGCGATTCCGAAGTGTCTTTAGAATTTGCGGTGAAACAAGGCGATTCCGAGGTGTCTTTTGTATCTATGTTGACCTAAGGCAATTCAGAGGTGTCTTTAGAATCGGTGGTGACTTAAGGAGATTTAAACTATGTTAATTTGGTACCTTTTGACAACCTATGGTGCCTTAATAAGGCAATCTAAGGTGAGACTAAGCAACCTATCACGGCTTAGCACAACGTTTAAGGAGATTTGTCTACCCTGAGCTCCCCCAGAGAAAATGAGCTGAGTCTTTACCTACCGTGCTGATATGGAAATTGGAATTGATCGGCTGCTCTGTACCACGTAATTCGGTGCTGTAATCTTCACTCCGAAGGTTGGAAGCACTGAACAACACGATAAGGATAAAGTGTTATTGTTAATTATGATAAGGTCTGTAAGAACACAATCAGTGAGAATGAATGATGAATGCTCTGGAGAAAAGCACTGAACAAACGATAAGGATAGAGTGTTATTGTTAGTAAGGTCTGTAGGACCAACAGTAAGAATGAACGATGAATGCTCTGGAAAAAAGCACTGATTTAAATGCATTCTAACACCTACCGTATTCACGAACTTCGAACTTGGCAGATGTGTTCTTGGCAAACTAAGAGGACAAAAAACGTACAATTTAAAACCACAGAGTTCCAGGCCTTATAGCCAAACTTATACAGTCGAAAGGGGGATGGGGGGGGGGGGCAGAGTCCTTGCACGTAACCGCCCTCCCCTAAGATTATAATATTCCTTATCCGTGCACTGTGTAATCTGTCAGGACTGTTAAATGGGAGTTCAACTGAGGCTAGTCACGTGATAGTCTGACTGTTGTTATACTTACAAAATTGGATAAAGGCCGCCAGACAATCAGATATTAAAAAACAACAAAAATAAAATAATCATTATCTTGCAATTTACC
Organism: Antipathozoanthus remengesaui; assembly: GCA_025434805.1. NCBI lineage: Eukaryota > Metazoa > Cnidaria > Anthozoa > Zoantharia > Parazoanthidae > Antipathozoanthus > Antipathozoanthus remengesaui. The sequence goes on along the minus strand of JANSTR010149108.1, from coordinate 765 downwards.
TGGTGGCCAAACCACGCCTCGATTGTCCAGTTACCAAGTAAAACAAAATCTCCGAGTTCCAAGACCTTTGATATAAATCCTACATGATAAAAAGCATCAACAACGTTATGTTACCTTAAAATGTGAACTTAAAATGGAATCGCTTAGCAGGGATGAATCATGCAAGCTGATTGGCTAATTATTACCGAATTGAGAAATATTCCTGTGGAGGTACTCGCCCAACTTGTGGGTAGGGATGTGAGGCCCGATCCCTCAAACCCTGACCCTATTTCAGACTAAAACGGTAATTTTTCCATACCCTATTTCAGACAAAATAACGAAACCGATACCCTATATAAAACAGAGAACTTTTTGTGGCAGCAGAAATTCCTCTAAAAACGACGTAATAGAAACAGTAGACGCAAATTGATCCCGCAGCCGGTTCTCGTCTGATCATAGAATCCGATATCCTACTCTCTCTAATAAGCCTCTCTCTAATAAACTCTCTCCTCTTTTAGAGTCTCAAGTTTTCCATAAGCCCTCTCATTGCTCTCTATATGATAGCAGCAAGAACTTGTTTAAGGTCTGACAGCCTTGAATGTTCTTTGTATGGACAGTTTCAGCCTCGCACTCTTGCCCAGCGGTCTAAATATAAAGAGTTATTAAAACGCAGGCTTGTATTTGAACGAGTGCGTGTAAAGTTGTTTGGTTTTAAGAGGCTGTCCACGAGAGAACCATGCAGAAGGTGCTACAGTGGGGATCACGGATTTGGCTCATATTTGGAAC
>JANSTR010149097.1:0-11060 GCA_025434805.1 Antipathozoanthus remengesaui | reverse complement strand
TACTCTCACGCTCATTCACTCGCTTACTCTCACGCTCATTCACTCGCTTACTCTCACGCTCATTCACTCGCTTACTCTCACGCTCATTCACTCGCTTACTCAGTCGCTTTGCTGTTACTCTTATAAGTGGTAACATTAGCATTCCGATTTTCTTTACACTAGTTGCTGTTAGAAGATATTTCGTTGTCCAAATAATATCCTTATTTCAATTTCATCTATATCCACCATTTATTTATCCGTCTATCCATCTATATCCATCCATCAATTCCTTTATCCATTCCTCTATATCCAACCGTGCATCCATCCACCCACCCATCCACAGATCCATGGTCCATCCATCCATCCATCTATCCGTCCATCCATCCATCCATCCATCCATCCATCCATCCATCCATCCATCCATCAATCCATCCATTTGTAGATGCGTTCATCCATCGATCCGTTATGTATTCTCCTATATCTTTATCATACCGGCTGCAGTATGATTTAGAGCTTCTAAAAGCCATCTCTCTCAGATTAGTTTGAGTTTTTGTTTGCATAGTTCAGTCGAGCTAATGTTAGTGCGGTGTTAGTCTATTGAAAGCCCTTTGCAGTATATGGACTCTCTAGGAATATGAAAACACGTCGATGTATCACAAAAACTGAGATAGCTAGTATAACATTTGTGTTCCTTCAAGTTCTTTTTTCTTACCCCGTCACATTATAAGTAGCCTACCTTGTGATCGGGGTTTATCCTGGCAAACGAGTAGATTACGTGTGTACACAGACTGGGATCGATATCCTCAGGAAAGAATGTTCCTCCTTTAGGTCTGTACTGTGACCAGTTGGTGTAGTAACAGACTCGAACATATTCTGGGGCCACTAGGCCCAAGCTTGCACTGAGCAGAATCAGTGAGAGAGGAGACATCTTCAGTTCTTCTGTTCACCTGGTAGTGACGTTTGCGCGTAGTTTGTCAGTTTTATATTGTTCAAAATCATCTTGCATGCTTGAATTCTCCAGCTGAACACTGTTTGCATTAACTATATCAACTCGTCTAGGTTGACTGACATATCTCTCTGTAAACATTTACCGGCTGACTAAACCTTTCCTGACCAACGACGTTAATTGCTTATGATTGTTGGGCAGCACAAATACTTACAAATGCGATATCTGTGGTGAATATACCTTAAAGAGCTCATGGAGGAAATCGTCTAAGCTTAGGCGATGCCTGCTGGAGCCCACACAAACTATATACATGATATAGACCAAAATAAACTGCAAACATGTGACAAACTACATGGATCAAAATGCAAACATGTGTTTTATTTTGGTTAATTTACTTTTTTAAAAGAGCAGAAACACTATTCTTTGTTCTATTTGTAAGATTGTTTTTTCGAATTCCCAAAGTTCATCAGTGAAAAATTTCACACCACGCAACCGGATGTTTCTTCAATTTCAATGTAGTGCTAATCTGAGTTTTTTTGAAAACCTAAATAACTTAATTTTCTCATGAAGAAAACCGTCTCAGTTTAAGCGATGCCTGATGGAGTCATACAATCTACATGAACTGCTCTATAGCACTTCTCTACATAACCAGTGATAAATCTAGATTCAACGGGTTATTTAGTAAAGTTCCCTTTCTTGTTTTAACAGGTTTGTAACCACCGACAAATAACTGCTTTCTTTGCCGATTTTGAGATGGAAATAAACGATGAAGGCCAAGCGTCCCATCAGGTCCGTTAGATAAACGAATCTTAGTAAATGAATATGAGACTGCGAGGGGAGCCGAGTGGGTATAAAATCAGTTGAAACAAGGTTAAGGTTTTTTTGTTTAAACTATATTTTTAGTCATACTTTCTTTTGCTGTAGCTCGTAGATGTGTTCGGAGATTCTGCAATTGTTTCAAATGTAGACTAATGAAATCAGGTTTATTTAATCTTATTAGAAACTTCAAGCAATAAACTTCCAATAAAAGGCTGTTAGACGTATTTCAATTTTTATTACAATTGTAAGGTTTATGCAGGTCTTAATTTTGCCATTTTTTCAAAATCGCGATTAGCACTAAAAGACCAAATAAAGAAGATTCGTTTTATTTGTAAACATGCCTCACACAACAGGAATTGAATAACTGCATAGACACATAAAGTAAACATGTGTTTTATTCTTGCACCAATAGAGAGAGCAGAACTTTATACTTTGGCGCTCTATTTGTAAGATATTTCTTTTTCAAATTCCCGAAATTTCGCATGCACTGAGGTTCCTTAATTTCCGAATGTTGTGTTCATCCGAGTTCCTTTGAAATCATAATTAAATCAATTCTCCCTACTAATTTTTGAATATAAAGTATTCAAAGCTTTCAATTTTTTGCATCACGTATATGAGATTAATGAAACATACGATTGCTCGTCAAAAGCTAGCGAAACTAAACTTATATAGGGCAAGGTATTGCTTACGTCTCGTTAGCTAAGTCGTTTTATTTAACTATAGGCTTGATTTCACACCGCGTTTAGAAATAAAACACCTCACTGTTCTACGGTCGGTAAATAGTGGTAAAAACTATAGACTGTCTTGGCGGCCGCGGGTAGGTAAATTAACCAAGGGTTGACAAAACAGTTTTCCGCGCCGTAAGGTTGAACGAAAGCTGACGTTTCGAGCGTCTTCCTTCGTTGGAGTATCTGACGTCATCTGAGGTTCATCATACTTCTGATCCTTCTGTTTATTTGCTGTTTGATCCCAGGGCTGCTTTACCATTATTTTCAGTGTTCAGTTTTCACACCATTTTGTGGAAAGGACGGTATATTGATGTTGCACGTTGTAGTTTTCATGTTCTGTCAGGAAACAACATCATTTTAGACACGGAAATTAGAGGGTAGCGATCCCGATGTTATCGGGACTGCATCACTTAAGCGTAAGACAGCCATTTATACCTATTTCTTTACATTAAATACACACCACTTATTAGTCGAGTGCGAGGTCCGTACGGTAAGTTATGCCTTATGGACCGAGTTTTTTCCCTTCCCGGCTCTTGTGATCCAAGCGCGTGGGCTGTAAAAATTGGGATGGAAAAAACGAGGATCCATAACTTGCCGAACGGACCTAGCAAACAAGGCTAATCACATATTTACTATATGGATTTGTTGAAAAGTTTACACAAACTTTGTAAGTGGAAGCCGCTCGAGAGCTCGAGGCCCCTACGACAAATTACGGACATGAAATCAACCAATCACAGTGTGGAAAATCAATCAACCATAAAATAATTCTGCTTCTTTTTTGTCGCCAGGAAATCAGGATAATTTACTATTACTTAGCAAAATATAACTCGAGCGAAGCAAGCTTTACATGGCTGAGAGGTCCTGAATCTAGACAGTTTATGATCGAAGTTAGGTCAGCGAACTTTGTCGTGTATGATCGCGCGATCGATTACTTTGAATGTTTTGGTGATATTTCGAGGGGAAACTGTATATTTTTGTCAGGTTTTTGGCCCTTTTGTGTGTACAAACATCTCAAGTGCTACTACAGTCAACCACATTTCAATCCGAAAAAAAGGAAAAAAACTGAACGCACTTGAGCGAAAATTACTCTCAATGCAAACCTCAACATGCAACTTGCAAGTTTGATAGACTTCCGTTGAAAATGAACTCTGCAAGTCTTCTGTTGAAAACAATCGCTCGTTGAAGCCAATAACTCCAAACAATCGCCCGCAGAGGAAGGTTAGTGCTGTATTTGGCGAAATTACACCGGCAACAAGTGGAAATGTTTGATCTTTACTCTACCACAGATCTTCAAATGAATGAATCTTCAAGTTGACAACAGAGCAATCTATTGACTGATTTATGCGGGGCTTTGTTTATTTGTTAATGTCGTTAAGCCTGGTTTCCACATAGTTTTATCTGTCGTATCTGTTCTATGAACCCTAGCCCCCTGCAGTGTAAACACAACTCGATGGACTCATACAACAGTTGTGTATCTTGGGTTTCCATATAGTTGTATCTGTCGTATCTGTCCCCTCTGCAGCAATAACATTGAAATTCAAGGAGCGCTTTCTATGGCATATGTGCTGTTCTAGCCATCCTAGATTGGCAAAATCTCCAGGAACAGGTACGGCATTTCTCCCAGAAGCCGACGGGACCTGCTTTGCCTTTCTGAGCCATCGCCCGTAGCTGGATCGAATGTTCTTATACTTTTTCTCCGCTTCTTCTGCGGTCATTTTAAACTCCTCGGCCAGTGCTTTCCAGCAATTATCTCTAACTTGTCTTGTTTTATAGTCTTTTGAAAATTTGTTGTAAAGACCTTCATAGCTCTGAAGTTCTTCCATAAAAGAAGGAACTGAACATTCGACGCAACTTTCAACCTCCGCCGCCATGCTGAAAAGAAAGAAATGCATTCTGGTGCACATTTTTGTTGTTCTTGTCGTATCACTCGCTTGCGGTGGTTTCCATTAACAAAATTCTGTCGTATCACGCCCATTTCCTGTTGTATCTGTTGTAGGGGATAGAATCGATTCTATCTCATACAACAGGTTGTATCTGTCTTATCTGTCGTATTGGGCGGTTGTATGTGAGGTTTCCATACGGTTGTATCTGTCGTATGAAATTTTTTCATGGGACAGATACAACTATATGGAAACTAGGTTACTGGCGAGATTATTACTGGTACTATAGGTATATCTTTGTTAACTAATAATGCGATTGCCGTTTAGTCTGAGGATCCTTAACTATGTTAATTCAGTTCTCAATAATGCTATAAGCTCCAAAAGATGTCGCATTTCAGTGAAAGATTGACGAGATTGAGGTACACGCGTTTAAAGAATGCGCATATGCATACAGAAAAATACGCATTACTATCATGAAAAGTGCAGTTCTTTCCATTGGAATTATGCATTTGTAATTATGTATCGTGCAGTTCTTCTTTCAATTGCATCCACACCAATGCATCATGTAGTTCATTCCATTGGAACGCTGGGTGGCTTTGTTATTAAGCATTGGATTTCGCGTCCCCGTTCAAATTTAAAAAAAAAAAATTATATATTTCTTTGTTACGTTGTCATTATCACCTTTTGAAGTACTGCTATCAGTAATATGTAGTTTATGCGTAAGTGAAAAGCTTATCGTGAAATGCTAATCGTGTCGTTGCCATTTCAAGGTACACTAAAGCAAACAAACTCGTCTCAGTCTAAGAGAAGGAGAAGGAGCGTGCTGCAGCGGCACAACTGTTAGTGAACACCCACTTATAGCACATTGACAACATTACCTTTAATATGTAAACACACAGCGGTTTATCTCAGTGCTCTACGCGGCTTGTTCTTAGAATAAGTCAGTAGATCTGTAAGCTTAGCCGACTTAACCCGAACCCCAAACTGTTCAAAGATGATGCAAATCGTGTTGTAAGTGTTGGATGTGCCCGTATATATTTTAGAACTGAAGACATCCCCAGCGGGACAATTTACAGTCTTAATATTATCAGTATTTTCAAAACTTCGGTGAACGCGGAGGACTTTATTTTGGAGCATGCATTTAAGTGAATTTTTAAAAACAGGTCACTTGCCCGCCCTTTGCGATAACCTTGAGTTCGAAACACGCAAAGAGAAACACGCAGCATAGATACGTTGCAGGACTAAGATTTCGAGTAATAGCTTTCAAAAATTATGTTTTTGGTATAGAAGATATTTTTTATTATTTATCGAAGGGCTTATCTTTAGATTCTGGAAAGTCAATACAAACGGCACTGTAAAGCACGATTAAGTTTGTGTTTCCATTTTTACTGTCTTGCCGCACTCAAGTCGAAACAGCTGTGTTCTGTTTGATTGACATGTCAACGTCCAACGTGTAGATCTCTTAAGCAAACACTGAAACAGCTGTGCTCACTGAAGATTTTAAGTTCAACACACACACAGTCTGTCACTCCTATAAATCAAGCGCGCTTTGTTTTACTCAAACAGCCTTTGCTAGCAGTCTAAAATGGGCAGATTGTCACTGTTAGTACTCGCCCTGTGCTGCGGTCTTGGGACATGCAGTTATGTCCATGTCTGCTATTACACCAACTGGTCGCAGTACAGACCTAAAGGGGGGAAGTTCTTTCCCGAGGACATCGATGCCAGTCTGTGCACACATATTATCTATTCCTTTGCTAGAATCAACTCGCAACATCAGGTTATGTTCTTACATATGTTCAGTTTGAAAGAAGAACTAACTTTGATCTTTCTAGAAGCAAATTATCATTGTCTGAATATTTTGATTATTCTCTGGCATCACTTACTGTTATCGGACATCATTCTCTCTTGTTTAACCTCATTTGCCTATCATCAACATCTGGCATGGGTACTGCTACATAACGTTACTTTCAGTACCGTAATTGGACCAAATTGACGGTCATCGAACATAAATTGTAGTCACCTGCCATGTGTGTGTGTGTGATTGTGTCAAAATCTGCATCAATATTCTTGTCGTATTAATTTTTCGGTAAGTTTACAGTTATATTTATGTCTATGCCAGCTTGATTGAGAATTAGAGCCAAAGTACTACTTTTGTTTTATCAATCTATGGCTCACTCCACAGATTGCTGACTACGAGAAGAATGATCAGGAACTGTATGTGAGATTTAACGCGCTGAAGAAGAAAAACCCGTCCCTGAAGACATTGCTTGCAGTGGGTGGGTGGACACATGAAGAGCAGGACAGTCCTTTCTCGAAGATGGTAGCTACCGCAGCCAACAGAAAGGCTTACATCGACTCGACCATTGTCCGCCTCAGAAAATTCAACTTTGATGGCTTGGATCTTGACTGGGAGTATCCTGGTATGAGAGGAGGCTCACCCAGGAGCGACAGAGAGGTCGAGATTAGTAATTTTTACTAATAATTTGCATCTCATAGCAGAATAGAATCTAAAATTCAAAAAAGCAATCGTAAAACATAACTACAGAACAAGTGACTCAAACGTTAGAAGGCAGCAGCGTGGCTCAGTGGGCTGGCGCTTGGACTTGAGCCCAGTCTCCTCTCGGAATTGTGCTCGCTCGAACCTGGTACCGAGTTCCAGCTCACCTCTGGCCAACTGGATTAATTGTCTCCAGCCAGTTTGGGTTTTTAAATATCTATAATTTCAATTTGTTATAATTTCAGTATTTCAGTACTTATTTATTATCTACTTGCACACGCCCTCCTCAAATTCAACAGTACAAACAGAATCTGATATGCTATTGCTAATGTGAAATATATCAGTAACCATGATACGCTGTTTATAAGCAGGAAAGCTAAATTGACCGTAATATAAAAGATGGCGACTGGTACATTTACCCATAATTCCTAGCGCGCGAAAAACATGAAAACGCTGATAAAAACGTGCAGAAAGGATTAAAAAAAGTAAAACCTAGCATACACAATGTTGTTAGGGCATGGATACGTTTCACAAACAATGGTCTTAGCTAGGAGTTAGGTTCGCAAAGCATTGTGGCTAAATGTACAGCCGCCATCTTTTTTTGGTATAGTGGATTGTGCGCAGCACCGTGTTTAATCCATTTGTTAACAAAAACATTTAATCTAGTATCTTATGGTGTTTCACATTTCATTTTAGTTTTGAAACTAAATTCAGATTGATTTTAAAACGTTCGCGATACTTTTTAATATTTTATGCTGTTATCAGAACATGTTATAGAGTACTAAAGTTAACCCTTAAACTGCCAGACCTTTAGCCAAAGATATAGAAACAAGAGGGGAGGGGAGGGGGGGGGGGGATTGGACTGATGGCCGCCTTAAGATGTGTTCATCTTGTAATTAGGCAGGATTATTAATTGCACTAGGGCCATCCTATCATGTCTTGACACGTAATCTTACTGCTGCCATGGTTACTAGATTGGAGAAAAACGGCCATATTGGAAACTGCGAAATTTAAATAACGCGTAAAACAGCACAAATCTTGTGTTTCAGCTGCAAAATGTCATATATGCAATGTCAATAGCTTTACATGAATGCAAAACAAAAGCAAATTTCGAAAAAAGAGAAAAATTAAAGTTGCTCAAAGTTTGACATTATTCTTCAAATCATAAAGGATAGTATTTTTTCAAAATTCAAACGGGGTGGCCAATTCGTTTGCACTTCAAGATGCGCGTTTATGAACAGGTAAAAGCTACTAGAAACGTTTTCGGAAAATTTGAAAATTCCTGGGAAAAAAATTGTAAAAACATTTAGGGGTGGTGGTGGGGGAAGGGGTTTAACCAACCCCCTTGCCTTTGTGAGGCTAAGCACTAGTCTAACACTAGTCCTATGACTATGATACTAAATTGTCACTTACTAATCTTTCAGAGGTTCACGATTTTGTGTCGGGAGTTAAAGGAGGCGTATGAGGCAGAAGCGAAGGTCACGGGAAAGCCGAGACTTCTTCTGACGGCCGCAGTGGCTGCCGGGAGGTGGACCATCGAACCAGCGTACCAGGTGAGAATGTTTCTTCGAGTGCAGATTTGATATAATGAAAGAACAGGGTAAGACAAAGAATGAATAGACTTCTGTACGAAAGTTTTGAAAAGTGCTTTTTATTTTTACTTACTTGAGACGTAGACAGTTGAAGTTCTCTTAGTGCCATTGTGCATGAAATCGAGAGAGTTCTCAATTATCTTGTCGCGGGCTTTGGTTAATTGATCTGTAAGACAGCCGATTTTTGATAAAGTAAAACTAGCTCAACGTTTCGCTGGTTTAATTTGAAATTAACTGTACATGCTCGGTAAAAACGATGCAAGTGGGTGAACGTTCGATCATTACCTTTGCATAAATAAGACAGATTCAAACTCTTACGAAACAGTTGAAAAAAACCCTGCAGACTGTGTCGGCGGGGTAGGTAAAACGTATAATAAAATAAATCACGAGTTGACAGAACAATTTTCCACGCCGTAGGGTTGGAAGAAAGCTGACGTTCAGGCCGTTAGCCCGTCGTCGTGAGCATCTGTCCTCTGACCAAGGGCTAACGCTCCAAACTTCAGCTTTCTTTCAACCTTACGGCGCGGAAAATAGTTCTGTCAATCCTTTGGTTGATTTAATTATAAGACCGACAGATTCAATTTATTGGCCAATTAATAATAATGATGATGATGATGATGATGATGATGATGATGATGATGATGATGATGATGATGATGATGATGATGATAATAATAATAATAATAATAATAATGATCATGTGGAAAACTGTTGTTTAGGCAACCATGTCCCACCGCTTATTGGCCTGACTCGTCTCCCATATGGAAAAATATAAACCGAAAACATACAGAATGTGTGGCGACATTTCCATTGCGCTCTCCGTTGCCTTCAACAATCCTGACAACCTTCAAAGATTCCCGATGAATAGGCCAGCCCTTATCTCATAAAACATACATAAATTTTTTCGACGGCGTTAGGTGGAAAATCCTGTTTGTTAGACTCACACAAACAGACCGTTAATTTTAAACTTGTCTGCATGGCAGCCGAGGTCGCACGAGGAAGGTCAACCAATCAGTCAACTACAAACGATAAGGCCTGGTCGTCAAGAGCTGTTGATGGCAACACCAATGGTGATTGGTCCGCCAATAGTTGCACCCAGACTTCCATAGAGCGCGACCCTTGGTGGCGAGTAGATTTGGGCTCGAATAGAACGGTGACAGAAGTGGCTGTTTTCAATCGTGCGGACTGCTGTGGCTCAAGATTTAGCGACTTTGAGATTACAGTTGGTAAGTAAATTCATGAAAAAGCAATTTCTTAATAGTCTAAACTACTTTGCAAATACATAAACTTCAACCAAAAATTATCATTAATGAAACCTCATTCGCAATTAGAGTTGGAAGAAGTTGGGCGGCGAAATGAGCTTTCTTTCCTTGTTCATTATTTCTAAAACCAACGTTTGAGACACAAACTAGGAACGTAGAATTCTGTTTAGTCGCTTGACGTTCTCGTCGTCCTTGCATAATGTTCCTAATCTCTATTAGGGACGTAAAACAGCTGGTACGCAGACTATACGCCTTCTGAAAACCGACTTTATTTTTTTCTCCATTCTTTTGTTTACCAACTATTTTAGCAACAACAAAATGGTTTTATTTACCCCAATACTGTTAAACTGAGTAGGTATTAATAAAAGGTTTCAGATAAATGGTGATAGCCACCTGCCATAACCATGTGTGCAAATCGAGGCAGGTTACCAGTAAATTCTAACATTTTCAAAGGAGGTCAGGAATCCGATAAATATTTATTTAGAAGGAGAAGCCAAAAAAAGTGGGAAAGAAAATGGCATTGACATATTACGCCAGCCGAAAAGTATGAACATTATAGCACTTTGGACACGTAGGAAAAATAGTTACGCTAAGAGCAAGAAAGAAATAATCAATACTCGCCTATCATATATCTTTTAAGACTTTTCTCAAAGAGAATACAAGCAAAGCTACTTTTGAAGAATTTGGAATGGTATTCCAAACTTGGGAGCCACCAAATCATATGCTCAACTTTCCATGGTTTTATTCTTGTTTGCATAAAGGAGCGCGAATCGAGCAAATGGAAACACCTTTTATAAAGCTGAACAAATAATGAGGCATTTTGATAATGATATTTTACATTCTTCAGAAAATCCAAATCAACGTTTTTCACGTTGTAACTTTGAACTCGACGATGACCCGAGGTGGTCCGCTTGGTGCATGTCACGTACAGTGTAGAGTCCTATAGAACTATATACAATTGTTTTTTGTAGCGCCTTTCCCGCAGACGTAGCCGTAGTGTACGTTGTTTAAACCATTCATTGTTGTATATAACAAATAACTTGATTTACAAATCATTCATTTCTCTTGTTCAAGGCAACAGCTTGGCAAATCACGGGAACAATAATCCCATCTGTGTCAGCGGTATATCCCTGACTGGACAGACCAATGGCGTGTTTACTTGTTCTCCTCCTCTCACCGGGCGATATGTCAATATCAGACTGGTCGGAAAAGGGAAGATATTGACCTTGTGCGAAGTTCAGGTTTTCGCCTTTCCGTCAGGTAAACAATCCACCGGCCTGTCATGATGCTCCGACGAAGGGCTTGCGCTCGAAACGTCAGCTTTCTTCCAAATTTACGGCGCGGAAAATTGTTTTCG
>JANSTR010149086.1:0-11061 GCA_025434805.1 Antipathozoanthus remengesaui | reverse complement strand
ATGACATATTTCTGCTGAGAAAACTGAACACAAAAACACATTAGCAGTTTCAAACTAGAATAAAATGATGAATTAGAGGATTCACAAAGTTACTATTAGTGACTTGAAGTGGGTGGGGGGCTGAAAGACATTTTGTCAGTAACTCTACAATTTTAAAAGAGTGTGCGGGGCCCCCAGTCCCTCCCTCTCCGCAGCTCTTGTTACATGTGGTGTTTCATTGCAGGTTTTTCTGCTGTTAGAGTTAGCAGAGAAGACAATCAAAACTGTGCCGCACGTGTTTTGTGACAGTGTCAAAGTGTATATAGTACGGCAATAATAACAAGAAAATTAATTTTGAGGCTCAATTGTGCAAAAATGTATGAAAGACTGACGATCCTCGATCAAAATTTAATGATTCTTATAAAAAGAAGCGTTTAATGTTTAATAAAATCAACCAAGATGGTTGATAGATGGTAGACAGAATGTACGTAGATTTTTAATTTTTAATAGTCTATTGAAATATTATTCTTATTGTATTGTCATATTGTAACTTTGTATTGTAAATTTACGTTTTTATATTGATAACAGTAATTTTATATTATATTATTACTGAAAGAGAAACCCTATTTAAATAAAGGTACTCACCAAGGGTTGACAAAACAATTTTCCACTCCATAAGGTTGGAAGAAAGCTGACATTATGAGCGTTAGCCCTTTGTCATTACTTTGTCAACCAATGGTTGATTCTATTATACATTTAACAGAAGCCAATGGAAGAGTACAATCAGTACCTCGGTAATGTAGTGCCTTTAACAAGCAGTTACCCTAATTATACATCGCCATAGAATAACGCCACACCAATTCACAAAAATGTAGTAAGCGTTGTGGCATTTAATTGGTAAGATGAATAAAGTTTAAAATACACAAATGTTTTCGACTTCAATACCTCAAATTTACAGCGTCTAATCTTAATGTAGTGCCTTTAGCAAGCAGTTTACTAGTATTCTAAAATACCCCCTATAATAACGCCGCACACAATTCACAAAAATGTAGTAAGCGTTGTGGCATTTCATCGGTAAGATGATTAAAGTTTGAAATACACAAATGTTCTCGACTAAATGTCATCTTCAGGTGAATAAAATGGATATCAGAAGATGACATTTAGTCATAAATGGTTGTGTATTTTAAACTTTAATCATTTTAGCATATTTTCTAGCCGTAAATATAAAATACGATACAATTTGGCAAATTTGAAATGTAATGACCTAACAAACCTTTAAAAGTCGTAACTGAAGTTTTTGTAGGCGAAGTAATCATTTTGGCTGAAAAAAACCAGCTTTGTTTGAAAAGTAAAATTTTGGCCGCCATCTTGGTGCACGAAAGTGGCACACCAACATGGCCGCCGTATGCTAATTACAGAAAATGTTTTGAATATACATGTATTTTAGCTAATATATTGCCCCACAAATTTTGTCATTTGTATATTTTTTACTGCTCTATACAATACAGAATTTCAAAAATATTCTGCCAATATCAGTTTGTTCTTGGACAGGTTTTGGCATGCACTCCATCTACAGCCGGAACACACAGAGATATCGTAAGAAGTTACTAAAATAGTCCATTACGCTCCAGGCCGCCGCAGAATACAGAATACAGAAATTGTATTACTTCGTTATGGCAGCTGGAAACATAAACTCACATTAGGCCAGGTGAAAAGCCCTGGGTTTGAGGGTCCCTAAGAAGTTATAAAGAAGTGGGAGACTTTTGGCTTTTATTGTTGGTTTCCTGAAGCAATAAAGTTATTCAGAATGTTTGCCTTGTGTTTGGTGCTACGCCGTGTGGGGGAGTTTGTGTGGTGTGGGCGTGGATTCAGTTATGAGGGAGATTGAATCACGCGCCTTCATTTCCATGCCATTACCGCGATCACACAGTTGAGAATTACCTCCTGGGACGATTCGTCTAATCAACAAGCTTTATTTGCGTGTCAGGAAATTAAAAGGTCTGCAAGGCAAATTGCATTGGAAGGACCTGAGTTACGTGGGTTCCAATCCGCAACACCATATGACTCTCTGAAACAATACTGTGCAAATAAATGGCTTGAACTGCGAAACATGTGAATGAGACAGCGCTTACAATAGGCCTTATGCATGATGACGTTTGCTAATCAGTTTCACCACCAAGCCTCACATTCAAAATGCAAATTTGTTCCCAGAGGACAGGAACTGAAAAGAATACCAGCATGAAACGTGGGAAAAGCGTGCAGTACATGGGAGCGAGGCGTGGTGGTGAAACTGATCAGCAAAACGTCATCATGCATAAGGCATATTCGCAGTTGAAACCGTTCATTGGCATATATGTTCTTCGTCTACTGGTATATATGAACTAGCAAAGCGGGCTTGTCAACACAGTTACATGGTAAGAACACACCCGAGACTGAGGAATGGACAAGAACTTTATTTTGTTGCATTACGACACAAAATCATGGAATTGGCAAATAGTCGAGAGTGCACTGAACACTGTTTGAAACTGGAGTATTTGCAAGAACAATTTGCAGGACTCAATATTTCTGTATCAACTTGTGTATGAAATATCGCGGAAGCTTGTATCTTCTTAGATATACACAGCGTCCGGCTGGACTGCAGCCAGTGCCTAAATTTTGCTTCAGACAGAACGTTTGCGTTTGAGATAAAAGTGCACCAAATGTGGTATGATTTTATTAAGACCATTTGATGCAAATGAATCCCCTCCAAAAATTGAAAACATTCAGTCTCGGCCCAATAATAGGACGTTCTTATATAAAAAGATTGTACTATTTAAAATAATGATATCGCACGGAACTCATGGACCTCGAACAAAAACTTTTAAACGTCGTGCATATTATTTTACATTCGTTATTGTGGTTGTAGTTCAGTTGCTCAGTCAATGGTCGTATGGAATACGAAACTCTTGTTTAGTTGTTGTTTTCATAACACAAAAGTAAGAAAACCTGTTGCTGTGCATCACTACAGCACGAATGAGAAGTCAAATCTTTAGTCAAATGTTTTGGCTGTGTATGCTTGGACTTCTAAACAAGAGTTTTATTTCGCTTGAATTTGATCGAAATCAGCAAATTGGACCGAACAAACAGGTTTTTTTCACGACGTTTGGCAAGGCGCCCTAACATAACGATACACGCTTCAATATTTAAAAAAGAGAAGCAGCTTCTTTTTACCAGCTCGTGATTCTACCAATGTCCAAGATGGCGCTGTCGGTTTCGTTTTCCTCGCATCCACTCTTCCATGGCAAAGGCTAATGCATGAGTGTGAAACGTATTGACGTGATAATTGCAGTAAAGCAAATGTTAAATTGAGTAAAGCAAATGTTACTGCGATAAAATATTTATTTTCACAAATGCAACTGAACAAACCTACCTGACTGTGCCCGAGTTATCTTTTTCACGGGTCGCTCGCTGTTTTTGATCAAGCAAGCGTTGCAAACAACTGGATAAGTCTGCAGGAGTACAGTAAAGACAAATGGTTTACAGGATATTCTGGCAAATATGATTGGGGAAAAGACAGTTAGTGTGTTGCAGTATGCAAACTATTAAATTTCCTGAAATTCTCTCTGACTCCAGGGACTACCTGAGTTATAAGGATATTATTGTAGGTTTCCAGAAAAGCAAATTAGTTCAATAGTTTGTACAAGAAGCTAAGAGGTCTGACTACAAGGAACCTTTTGGCTTTATTCAATTGCGGCGGTTCAGCGAGTTTAGAAACCTAAATGCAGTAATTTAAAGTACTGCAACATCGGATTCATATTTCGTGCTCCATATGGTCAAAATGTTTAGTCACCATTAAATGTTATACGCTTTTCATTCAGATCACTGAAGTTATTAATTAATTCAGTCCCAATTAAACTTGTAGACAGACGATTTCCAAAGCAAATGCAGCCATTGTTGTCTCCACGCGTTTTTCCAAAACAAAATGTATAATAGGGGATCACGATCAAGGGAAGCAATATCCGTCATTCAATAGATTGTTTTGAAATGTAGCTACCGGTTTTATTTCAATTTTCTTTGAAATGTTTGTCATTAACTCCTACTTCAGTCGCCCTATCAACACAACTGACCAAATGGAACGTAGTTAAATGATAATTAAATAATATTTATAATACCAATAATAATGTGTTTTTTTCAAAAAAATGGTACATTGATGTAGCTCTAAAATTGAAATAGCTAGCACAAAATGGGCAAAGCCGTTAAATCGATCCACCTCTACCACAGCGATAACCCAATCATAGATAGGCTTTTGGCCGTCAAGAATTACGTCTTTTGATAAATAAGTAACTGAATTGTGTTTTTGGACATACTGTACTGAGTCTGTATAATATAATCAGTGTACGATCAATTAATGGCAGCCACGATGTAAAAATTGTGTTATATCAAAATAAATTCAGATTTTAAAAACGGTATGTTGAATTGTTGTTATGCCGTCACTGCCATAGTCACAAGTTGAATAAAACATTTTCTATCTTCTTTAAAATATTCACTGAGCCACTAGATTTGTTTGTCATTTTAGCTATACCGTATACGTTTGCCCTCGCGAGTCAGTAGCAGACTAGTACAGCGAATTCCACATGTGATTTTGTTCGCAAATGCTCGTATCTTTACCCACACAACTGAAGTGCCATCCAGTGTCACATGCTAACTTTGTCGCTTATCTCTACAAAAAGCTATTACCTTTATTATGCGAGTTTGTTCGGAAAATTTATTTTAGAGAAATGACAGGAAAATTAGTAGTTACTCACGAGTGAATGGATTGGACGGATGACGGCTTCCGTCGTGCCAGATCTAACAACAATCACTTCAGTTTATATATTAAATATGAGAACTCAATCTTCTGAAATCGCCGAACCTAGAAGGCAAAACTACTTTTGTACGTGATTTTGATCCAAACTAATTAGTAATTATGGTAATATCTAGGTTAGAGACGTTTTGTTTACATGCTAAAATGACGTCAGGTTTAGCATTATATCAGCTAGTCACTTAAAGCAATGAGGATTTCTTTCGAAATAATACCGGATCATTTTGCAATTTTGAAAAGATATGAGTTTAAACAAAGCTTGTAGCACATTTCAGACATATTAATTTGCACTTCTAATATAGACATGTGCCTGTATAGCACAGATATATTCTCACCTAAAGTGTACCGGAAGAGTGAAAGACTTTCAACACAACAGAAACAGCGCTGTGAAGTGTGATCCACAAAAATCGTGTGTTGTGACGGGTTGTCAGATCGATCCTTTCACCGCCTCATTGACGGAAAAAGACTCATGCAGGACGTAAAGTCGACTACGCAATCCAATTTTTTCTTTAATTGCCAATCATATTTCAGCTTGATGAATATTTATAGATTTAGCAGGTGCAGGATACACATACAGCTGAAGGTTTTGTAATATTACTTAAATTATTCACCCTATCCAGTGAATGGATATTTCATGTTCTCCTCGGCAACGCTAACAAAACATAGACATTAATTCTTGCGCCAAGTTATCGGTTGGAGCAACCTGCCGGGCACAGAAAAATCAACACGAATTTCCCTTGAAAACACTGTATTTTCATTGCGGAATCTCAGCCGAGAATTTTGCGAGTTCTCTCTTGTTGACAGCGAAAGCAACTGTTCGAAAGTCATATATGTGGCTGCTTGAGGAAAGTGGGCTGTGTGAAGTTTGGTTTGTCCGCTAAACCGAACATAGCAGCTCTGATACACCAGTATCAAACAACGCTAATATTAATTTCTATTCAAAGGAGAAAAAATCTCGTTGCCAAATGGGACAAGGCTGGAAAAGTTACCTTCTAAAGCATGAATGAAACTGACGGAAACGGAACTGCCAGTGGAAGAGATAGAATTATCATCAATTGTGGTGGGGTAAGACACGAGACGTTTCGGAGCACACTTCGAAATTTTCCCGATACCCGCTTGGCGTGGTGCACCGAAAACACGTCTAACAACCCTGACTTTAACCCCGATAAGCAAGAGTTTTTCTTTGACCGGCACCCAGGAGTTTTTGCCCAAATTATAAATTATTACCGCACTGGTAAACTTCACACTCCAAATGATGTTTGTGGTCCACTGTTTGAGGAAGAACTGGGATTTTGGGGAATCGATGAAAAACAAATGGAACCGTGCTGCTGGGCGAACTATACCCAGCACCGGGAAGCGCAGGAAAATTTAAAGGTTTTCGAAGCTGCTGACATGTCTGATGGAGAAGACGATCTGTTTCCTAATGAAGCGGCAAATGCATCTTCGTTTTGGCAAAAATACAGACCGAAAATTTGGTCAGTAATGGAAGACTTTCGGTCATCAAGAATGGCAAAGGTAAGTGCTCCAGACGCCATAAAATTCTATTCAGTATACCTAAAGTGAAGAATTTTCAGCTGTTTAGTAACATTGTATTTATTAGAAAAAGTTCCGAGAGTCATTTCATAATTTACAATTCATGATTTGTCTGGAGCGCGATCAAAACAGATGGATATGATCATTTCGAGACCGTAATTTTGCAAATATGACGTCTAACTCGAGCACAAAATGAGAACACATCTTTCAACTGTTCGCCACAGACCATCGAACTCACATCGAACGCACGGACGGCTGGAGTATTTAAAATATAAAAATTCATCCTCGATAATTTCGATTCATATTTTAAGACACCATTAGTTTCCGTATTCAACGAAAC
Organism: Antipathozoanthus remengesaui; assembly: GCA_025434805.1. NCBI lineage: Eukaryota > Metazoa > Cnidaria > Anthozoa > Zoantharia > Parazoanthidae > Antipathozoanthus > Antipathozoanthus remengesaui. The sequence continues at coordinate 4,369 of JANSTR010149086.1, read as the reverse complement.
AAAATTGCAATATGACTGTTTTCACCGGTTTTATTTTTTGATAATCGGTCGGGAAATTTTTCAAAAGTCAAATCAAAACGTAACCTTCGTGGCTTTAAGCTTGTGTTTGCAATATTTTCTTTCGAAAACACCGTTTGGTACGTTAAATCAGGTAGCACTGGCATGGCTCAACACGAATGAATATCACCAAGGGGTTTCTAATAACTTGCTAGTTAAAATTCAAAATTCAGTCAACACTTCTGCTCATACGAATATTCGCTTCATGTTTTTCGCTTTGATCACACATCGAAAACTGATTAGATGGGTTTTAACCAGTGGTAATCCCATGTGAAAACAACAGAACCACGAAAGTCACGAAAATTGAGAATGATTTCTCAGCGCTATGTCACTGATCAAAATTTCTTTCTATCTGTTGCAAGTTGTCGGGTACGGTAATACTGTTTATACACAAAAGCACAGTTTGTTTTGGAGTTTTAACTTACCACAACGTCACACTGTAAAATATACGGCAGTATAAAAGTCGAGGCCAACAGCGGTTCTTTTCAGAGTTAACCTTTTAAAAACACGCTTTATTAAAACCTTTCGATCTGCTCTTCAACCCCAAGGTAGAATAGAATCAGTTTAACACCTGGTTTCAGAAGAAAGCGCGGAACAGCAAACGAAATTTGTATATGCACTAAGACTGTATGTAAAATATCACTTTTCGGATAAATTGTTGGGTGATCGCAAACCCGAGAATATCTGAAGTATTGAATATTTCTTTTAACACAACGCCAGCTTGCTAGGATGATTTCATTATGTGTAATGAATGTATCATCGGTCTGTTTAGCATAGACTTGTATCATTCCATAAACATTAAAGAGGAACAAATGCTCTCTACCGTCTACGAACACTGCTTTTGCTATATATAAAAGATAAACTTATTAATTGATAGAAAAAGTTTGGCTTATAAAAAACCCTTGGCCTTTCAGTCAAGAAAACGGAGGTTACCTGAGCATCTTGTTTAATGCGTATTGCAGTATTGTTTCAAACTTCACAACAATTCTGTTCGCGAGCTGATGAAAGAAACTGCTAGCGGCGAAAATGCGCAAATATTGGGTGTCGTGTAACCATATTACTGGCTACGTGATGGATCAATTCATCTCAGTTTTTCCCGAAGCTAAAAAAAAGTATCACTATTTTTCAAATATTCGTTTCAAAAGATGCACCAACACGATCACTTCGACATTGGCGTATGGTTGTTATGACAACGTTTTCAGATCTTTTATGTGGCAATTTTCGAAACTTTGAAAAATAAGGTAGAATGACATGACATTCGCGCTCCTACCCCGAAACATAGCCATGGTTAAGAGTGTCGAGAACTGAAAATGCTCCTGTGACAAATAACACAAATGTGTCATACAACTGATGTGAATCAACAATATCACTCGACTAACCGTTGATGGCATGGCGCAATTGTGTAAGAAATTAGAGCTTTCTCGCCACGATTTATAATTCAACTACTAGCAAAATAAATGCGGCGTTCAATGTATGTCAGTTTAAAATCGGAGTAAGAAACTACCTTTCGCTGAGTTTGAACTTGTCTCCTTTATCCAAAATATAATTAATACATTGAGTTCAACGTATAAAAAAATAGGCAAAACACAAATGAAGAGGTATTGTAAGCGAGGATATTGCATCGAAACTAGAAAGGGGATATTCGAAATAAAATTTTGGTTTATCTTAAAGCAATTATATTTAAAATCTACTCAAACTACACTTGTGTGATACTTTGAAACGGAGGAAATAAAACATTGCGCCAAGTCTTTTACGTAGGACTTTCAGGTTTAATCAAAATACAAACTAACTTTTGTGTTTGTTAATACGGTGGCTCATTGAAAATGTTCTTGCCGGGAAGATAGACCCCAAGATATGGTTTGAAAAATAATATATGAAGTATAATTTGGCTGTGGGGCAGGTGCGAGATACGAATTTGTTTAGTGCACATAGCATAAGCGACGGCGCGCGTAGTTTGTTAAACCCAAACAAGCATCGTTTTAATATTATAAGCTAAGAGACTCCAAAAGCTGTTCAACGGATCGGCCAACTGAATCTTTTGCCATCAATAATTTAGCAGTTGCTATGCTACCGCAATTTAAAATCAACAGGCACCTGTTTTCGCACAGGGCGGAAAAGGCTAGAAATATAGAAAAACTAAAACAATTATTTCAAAATCTCTTTTTCTCAAATAAAAATATGTTCAAATATTTGGCTTAGGCAAAATTTAATTTCAAAGTTCACGTTCTCAGATAAAAACGGGTTACAACTGAGCTGAGTTAAACCGCTTCTTTAACATCTAATATTTACTATTAACACATTTCAAAATTTACATAACCATTTGATGACTATCTGTACAACAATTTTCATCTTGATTTCCTATTTGTGAACTGTATTTTTCAACTTAATGAAACTGGTAAAGTAGTAAAGCTCTCAACAGCTACTGTAGCGTCATTCATATGCTTTGCTAAAATTTTAGTCCTTATATAAAAGCGGCTGATATAAACAAAAATGGAAGTTTCCTTTCCTTTGTCAATGAGTCACTTCGAAAGTCGTAGTTGTGAAACGTAGATGAGTAATTATTGTCTTTCAATGAGCCTTAGTGTTCTCTCTTGTAACGTTTCGAGCACATTCTCGGCGCGAACTTGCAGATATATGATCGACCACTAATAGTAGCGATCGAGCAAGTAATCATATGTCATGACTTAAATATGTTTGACTTGAACTTTGGTAAAACTCGGTAGCCCGTTCATCCTCTTGGAAATCACTACAGCATATAAAAATATAGGCATGTTTTAATTGTCCAAGGGTTTGGCCTTGTGAGTTGGCAAATGACTTATTATTTATTGCAGGGAGGGAAAATATTATGAGCGGTGGACTAGGTGCATTTTTACTAAACTTCATAAGAAAAAGCATTGTCTAAAACACCGAAGAAAATTTGAACAGTTTATTCAATGTACATACATAATGAACTGTTGTCATTCAGTGTAGATAATCGTCTGTATTACACTTCTGTTATACTACAATTATATTATTACATTGCGCATAGCTCACTGTTTTGATACAGGAAACGACCTATAGTATAGCTGAACTGACGAGTCCTCGAAAATGAAACAGTACTACCGTCCAGTGTATACGAATTTGCATATTTTTCATATAATTTTGCGTATTTTTGTGTGCGCCTATAAAAATGTAATGAGTATTATCACCAACTTTAGCAATAGGTGTTTCTCGGCATTCTTCAGCTTTAAACTCGCCATGCTGCGGAAACGTTGCGGTTGCCAATTCGATCACTGCACCTGTACAAGACCCGCTCTTTTACAGGCGCAAATATAAATTAGTTGGTCCTTTTAGCGTAAACTCATATGAAATCCTGTATTTCACTACTTCTATAGAATATGATTAACGCAAAAAAATAACTGGGGTTTTCTAAAATGTAAGCAAAGGTTTGTCTAGTAGCCTCCTGCGCTGGCCGCTCAGAGGGAAATCTTTCGAGTGGCGACCGACTGAAGTCAGAGGAAGAGATCCGAACGAAGCGGGAAGCAAGCTGGGTCCTGAGAGGGAGAAACTGCCATCCAGAGCAGCTCCGACGGCCAAAGAAAATACTTTCCAGACATATTTGCCCTTCGTCACTCTATTAATCGCATATTGTCGATGTACGAGGCTGTATGCGTAGTCTCAGATATGTTCGTTTGCATTTGGCAGGCAATTCCCTCTGTTTTCTTTTACCTCTCCTATTTCTTCCCCAAATCCCACCAGCGCATCTTCACCCCAATTAGGCATCAGTCGCTGTCACTTCAGTCCATCTCGATTGACCTCTGACTTGCCTGCCGAGGAAAATAGTTTGCAGTTTACATGTTTTTAGAATTCAGACGCCAATTTTCGGGTTTCCTGAAGCGGAGCTCCTAAACGACTTTGATCATCTTTTCAATTTGGCCTCAGTTTAAACAACTCTTTAAAACCGTGCTTAACTGATTTATAATTATTGGCTGTCTTACTCATGGCCTATCACGCAATAGAGCCCCTCCGTGAACATGCATTATCTCTGAATCCAAAATGGAGTCGGTTCCCATTGTAGTGCTGACATCCAAGATGGAGTCGGTTCCCGTTGTAGTTGGTGTTCGCGAGTCTCCTTTCCAAACAAAACCAAAAACGTCACAAAATATAATGTCAACAATGTTCAACTTGAATAATAACCGAATGTTATTTTCTTGTGCTCGTGAGCGCGAGTCTCCTGTTAGTGTACGCGTAAAGGCGGTGTTACACGATCCAACTTTTCGCGCAACGGCGTTGCGTTAAAAGTTGAGTGCCGTGTAACATGCTACAGTTTCCG
>JANSTR010149075.1:0-11061 GCA_025434805.1 Antipathozoanthus remengesaui | reverse complement strand
ATGCAATTTAGCGAATGATCTGGGAATACTCCGGGAGTACTCCGAGATAGCTCGTGCTAGTGTAAATGGGGTCTCAGTTATCCTCTGAGGCGGATGGTGACTATTTTGAAATATTCACAGCAGAGTTACAGCAGATATTTCGGTTCTACTGATGCCATAAATCAACATCATCGCACAAAGAACATGGAGACCATGGTACCATCTCTTTCCGGCCGTCATACTTCATAACTTCAAAAAAATTAAACTTCCAAAAAAATAAAACTTCAAAAAATGAAACTTCAAAAAATGAAACTTCAAAAATCAAGACTTGAAAAAGCCAGTGAAACTTCAAAAATTGAAACTTGAAAAATCAAAAATTTAAAATTTAAATTGAATATTTAAAAAATTTAAAACAAATTAATGTCTTAAAATAACAAAAAGTGACAACTAATAAGTACATTTAAAAAGCATAAATCAAGAAGTGCAGTGACATGCCTGGGCTTCCGTACGTTCGACATATACAGATTACAGTAGCAGGAACAAGCAGGTCATGTAGTTGTCTGTTCGGCAAATATAATACAGAGTACAGTAGTTATATTTTAAAGGACAATTTACTAAACAAATCAAGAGAGATGATTTATAATACATGTGTGTTTTTTAAGCCACCATTACAGTTTTGTTTCGAATGGAAACTCCAACTTATACGTTTTGAAAACCGAATAATGTGTGTTTTTACTGACTAACGTAACCTAAACACATCGAGATGTCCCGCATATTTACAAAATTCATCTACGTTAGCTGATTAAGAATCGAACGTATCTAAACTCATGCAGTTTCAGTTCGTATCAAAATAATTTGTTCCAAGATTGTAGCTATTTATACTTGCCTTTCAAGCAGCCTAAAATCTACTTCAGCAGTGCACTCCTGACAATAAAACGAGTCTATTAAAGAACCGTGTTCACATCCATTTCTGCTGATGGGAATGGCAAAATATCATCCGGATAACGTCAGGCAGCTCTAATAGACTGTTTACTGGTCAAATTGAATTAAATAATGGAAACCAATATTGCCGTAGATTATACTTTCTCTGAACAAAGTGAATTTTGCGTCATCCGAAGACAAGCCAAACAACGCCCGACTGAACAACTGACTCCGCTTTAAAAGCGCACCACAGCCAAAATCACGTGGCCGTGAATAAGACGTGCGCGCATGATGTCATTAGTTATAAATTCAAAATGGCGCTGATAAATAACAAACGGACACCCGCGTCCGGAAATCTCAAATCATCCTGGCATAAAGGCCGAACTCGCGACACAATTAGATTTGTGTTCTCCTTGATGTCGAACCCAAAAATTCAGTAAAATAATAACATCTTCAACGGCATCTATATATTCCTAATCAAAAAACGTTTGCGGGTTTCACTGTTCAACTTCAAGTTAAAGCCTCGTGTGAATTTCGTTAGTCTTTCTCAGTTTTCAACCTTTACTTGTTTATTGAGACCTATTTGGCACTGAATTCAAGATTTCGGTTTGTCCAACAATCGATTGTTCCATGGCTGAGATAGGTCGCCCCCACAGCATTATACATCTTTTTTTTTGCGTTTCCCTACAGGTAGGTCGAGCATTTTCCAAACTCGTGAGGTCGATTGTACAGTTAAGAAGTTACTGAGAAGAGCGACAAGGAGTTAAACTAAATCACATGTCTAAAGCAACTTTGTTCGCTTGCGGTACTATTCATCAAGGAGATAAAAGATTTATTGCCTTGTCAGAAGGCAGGCAAAGTCCATAGCAGGGTTGAATCACGCAAGTTGATTGGCTAATCGACCAATTGAGGAGGAAGTGCATGGAATTGCACTCAACTTGAGCCGCGCGCGCGCCCTCAGACTTTCCCGCCAAAAGTTGTGGCTCACCAGTCGGTTCAACAGAGCACTGAAATGGCTTTCGTGCGCTCGCTTTAACTTTCCAGGTTAGCAAAAGTCAATCCAAGTTTATATATACACTGATTAAATTAACTTGAGATATTTATCCCTGCTATGCGATTCAAGGGTTCGCGATTCGTGCAATTTTATTTTTCTCGTGAAATTTAACGTGGAATACCCTCGTCAGGGCAATGAATTTTCCTATAATATTTTGTCCATTTAGATCGAAATTTGTTATGGATGATATTTGGCATGTGAGCTCTTTATTAGGTCCAAAACTGTTGTTGTAAATTTAATAGTGTCCATTGTAACTATGGGCAAAGATGCTGACATCAAATCCACCATTCTATTACCATAAAGTTAAAAAATAGACCCTAAAAATGGAGTTCAATGCAAAATGTAGGATTCCGAATTATTAACCTAATTTGCATAATTTTTTCATAATTTATGCATGACGTCACTTAATTAACGTTAAAAATTTTATTTCTTATTTATTTGGTCTCAGGTACAGAATGTGTTATGGCAATATTTTTTAGGTCCAAAAACCTTTGGGAAGGGGTCAAAAGTAACCCCTCCCACGTATGCGTTTAAGGGTTAACACCTCAGACTACATATACCATTTACTATGCCTGGTCAATAGTGACTAATAGTCATGAATTAGCTTTAGTGGTCATGAATTTGTTTTAGTGGTCATGAATTAGCTTTAGTGGTTCCAGCAAAAAACAAGTTGGCTAACCTAATACACAGGCCTACCAAACGAGAAGAAGTTATTTGCTACAGGTAATAGACTAATTTGGAACTGTTGGACTTGAAACAGACTCATCCTAAATCTTAGCTCAATCTACACAGTCACACATGTCTTGTCGAGAAACTTTACCAGTACGCTTTTTACTCCAATGCATTTTGTAACTAACAATTAATCTGATAAATACTATACTTAAGTCTTAAGCTTTCTAAAGTGAAACACGAAGAAATGGAAGATTTTCATCGCTTATTACGTCGAGCTTTTATGCTTACTTCAATTCAGTTAATTGTAGCTACATAAGTGAGACTCGCTATCAATCTGTACTACCTTGTAATCAGAAGCAAGCCTTTGTTTGAAAGAATTCTTGCACCTGTCATTCCTGTGATTGGCACATTTGATTTTCAACTCTTTTCTCATCTTTGTACGCTAAGAAAGAAGGTTATGGAAATTAAAACAGGACAATTCATGTACCGTACACTGAGATAGAAGACATATAGATATAGTATCGGCAATAAACACGCGCAAGTGACAAAAATTGAAATAGAAAAGAATAAACTTTTATGCATTTTGGGCATTGTACGTAGTACACACCTTCCTCAATCGTCTACAAATGCTGAAAACCAGTTCTCTTAACAGCATAATGGACTATTGAGCGTAAAAATACTCATAAGATTCACTTACTGTGTGTAGCTGTGACATGTTCTATGTCTACTTTTATTGTCTACCAACCAACTTTATTTTCTATATTGTGATTATTTAAATTATATAGTTACAAATTTCTTATACGAAAGCATTCCATTGTCTGTTAGTGCTAATAGTTTTAAAAAAATATTTACCAAGACTAGTCTTACCTCTTTCCTATCATTCTCCTTTTTGATCTCCTTTCTTGATGAATCAAACTCCTTGAATTCATCTGAATCTTTGTTGAGCTCACTGTTCAAAAAATGTTAATACAGTACATAAAGATTTTTTGGTCGTATTTATCTTCCAGTAAGCTCTGTATAACCTCCAGACATTCTGTTGACAAGTAAATTGAAATGGGACAAACACATATCATCAGTCACAAGAAAAGCATCTAAAGTACTTGACACTGTGCAGATAAACCCTTACATATCTGTCCCACATTGTTAAGAGAAATGGCATACAAGACCTTTGTCCGACCAACCCTCGAATATGGAAGTGACGCATGGAATCCCTACTACAAGAAGAACATTCAAGATCTGGTGAGAAAGAGAAAGGCAGCACGATGTTGCATATAACCCTTAATGCAAGTGTGATGAACGCTGCCAGAACTTAACAGGGAGACCCTATCCACTAGAAAGAAAACCACCAACATATCTTTTATGTATAAACTCTCCTACAATCTGATGGATTTTTCAGTAGAAGCCCATCTAAAACCAAGTAATGAAAGAAGAGCCTGTGGGAGCCCCGCTTATAAATTTGTAGTTCCTAGGGCAAAGAAAGAGATTTCCCACTAACAATCAATGAATGGAACTCACTTCCCAAGGATATTGTGAATGCAACGTCTGTAGATAGTTTTAACCTAAATCAATTAATAGTTTTCTTATTGCATTAGTTTTAATCAGAATTTTACAAAATTCTATTTTTAATATTTCCACTGTATTACTTTATTTAGATTTTAACAGTTAATGTGATATCGCACGACTTTTACTGACGTAATAAATAATGTATATGTAGAGTGTAGAAACGTAAATAGTAACATCATGATTTAATAACGAATCCTAGTTGACTTGTGGAACACGTTCAGTGGTGATTTGTTGTTTTTGAAATAAAGACTATGATAACATGTTCTATATATATACCGGTATAATGAGCATTGGATACATTTTGTTGTATGGTTATCATAAACGAAATCAAACAATTGCCGCTGCCCTTGATCTTGGTATTGTTTGTTTTCCCATCAAATGTTTGTCTTCATCGAAATGGACAAATCTGATGTTTAAGTCCAGACTTCCTGTTCAGTTATTTAGAATGCAGTACTGTAGTTACAATAGGTCATTCCTTGGTTGTTGGTTGGCAAACTCCTTTTAACCCAGCAAACGATTTTCAAGGTCACATCTCCAACATCCCACTACATAGAGTAGCGGTGAGCATACAGAAACCCAACTGAGACAGGGCCTTCAAGACGGGATCACCCTCAACCACTTTCTGGGAATGCCAGCTCAGAAGGATTAAGCCCGCAGGATACTTGCTGAGTATGTGGATGTCTTTGTGAGAGAGGAGGGCATTGGCTTGGATGTACCTCCACAGCTGTGCAACACAGGATACGTGCAATGGATGACATGGATGACCAACTGGTTACTGAGTGCCACAGGAGGATACCACTCAATCTACTAGCACAGATAAAACAACACCTGCAGGAGCTGCTAGAGAAGGGAGTGATTGAGCTAAGCCAGAGTGACTATACTACACCTATATAGTCTTGGTATACAAGGAGTTGGGAGTACTCCACATATGTGTTGACTACCGGCCCTTGAATGCAAAGTATAGGAAGGACAGATTCCCCATGCCAAGGATAGAGGAGGATCTAGACACTTAGGGCTCTATACGTTCTCAACCATTGACCTTGCCTCTGTGTACAACCAGGTGACAATTCACCCCCATGACTGCCACAAGATGGAATTTACAACCCTGATGGGATTGTACCAGTATGTGAGGAATCCTTATGGGCCTTCAAACGCACCGGCCACCTTCCAACGGCTGCTGCATATTGTGTGCAGAGACGTCCTTCTACAAACATAAATAGTTTACCCTGACGACGTCATCCTTTACAGCATTGTGGAACATTTCGATCGTCTGGAAGCTGTATTTGCAAAGTAGAGACAGCAAGGACTGATGATAGAGTCAAAGAAATGTCAGTTCTGTTATAATAGAGTAACCTACCTAGTATCTTTAGATATTTACAAGTCTAAGTAGCTTTTGTATGGATATATTCTCCTTTAGTAGAAACGTACAATGGTCTATCACGAAATCGCGTGTTCTGATTGACTACTCTACTATGGTCTAAATGTAATAGACCATGGCAGCAAATCAAAGCAATATGGCAGATCAAGTCGCTGAACCCGATTTGCTGTGGTTCAAAAGATTTAATTGACAACCTACTTGACATTTCTGTCCCAGTGAAAACAAAGAAAGCAACAAAACGTGCAGTGAAGATATTTAAAAGTAAGAATGCGTTAAAAACAAAGAAAAACATCCAAAATTTTCAGTTTTAGTTCATTCATCCGCGAATCAAAACAAAAATTGTTTCAAGTCGATTCTATATAAGTTCATTTTGAAAGGTCTTCTTTATCTCCAAAATGGTTTCAAAGCTAGCCACAGTTTAAAACTCCGATAGAAGATATGTCAAATTGTTAACATTTTTTAGTAGATAAACCATTGTAGGTTTCTACTAAAACAATTAGACCTCTCGGCCTCATGGACTACGAATTCATAGCCTCAGTGCTATTGACTCGTAGTCCATTCGTCCTCGAGGTCTAGTTGCTAAATAGAAAACTACCGCTTTTGGTCTGGAATTGAGTCAAGGTTTAGGAGATTGGGTGGCACACCCCTACCTAGAATTTGGGAGAGTAACAACCCCCCTCTCCCCTCCCCTGGGATATTTGATTTTCATTCGACAATGATTTGCGAACTCTTGTAACAAATTTGGTGATAACGCGAAGTTGTACTTGTAGGTGCTTGCAATCAACGTCTCAACTGTGTGTAACAGATTAAGCGGCCGCTCAAAAGATGACTTGATAATGTCGGATTTTTTTGCCAAAATGGTGGTAGCGTGTTTTGCAGAACGAAACGCACAGTGTTCTATGTACCTTTTATATGTATTTGATACTTTTCTGCGCCGGAACATAATCTTTTATTTACATCAGTTAGTGACGAGTATAACGTGATAAAAGGAAGTGGGGTTCATAAAATATGTCGTTCACACTGAAAGTTACTCACAACGCTACTTGTTATTTTGGTTCCCATTTAATGAAACGGTTAGCTGCAGTAACCTCGTTCTCAGGCTCTCCTCTCTCTCTCAAGAAAAAGACCCTGGTTGGGCCTGGTTAAGAGGCCCACAGATTCTGTGTACATAGTAGTAACTATTATAATAAATGCGCCTATGTGTTTGTTTTGATGAAAATAGAACACGATCCCCATTAGGCTAAATAAAACAACTATATACACTTAATGACTGCTCACGCGGGAACATCTGTTTTGTTTCTCGAGAATCTCGAAATTCGAGAGAAACAAAAAAGATTGTTTCCCGAGGGAGTGGTCATTAAGTGTTTTGTTATATAACATAAACAAAATAAACTACAATTATTAAAACAAAACAAATGTTTCCGCTGTCAAATGTCACAGCGCGACATCAATGTTAAGAGGCTTGTCAACAATTTCCGAGACGTGGACCAGCTGGGTAACATTTGTGAAATAAATCGTGACCTCGACTTTGCCAATAAGAGCGCACATTCGAGTCGAAAACGCACCAGCTATATAACAATTGGTGTTATTCGCTCTACTGTAACTTTTGAACCAGTTGATGAAAACCCATAAAAATGACCATTCATTTTGTTTGTCTTGAAGACTAGAGTAGAAATGATTGGTGTTATTCGTTCTAACGTTTGAACCAGTTGATGAAAACCCATAAAAATGACCATTCATTTTGTTTGTCTTGAAGAGTAGAAATGATTGGTGTTATTCGTTCTAACTTTTGAACCAGTTGATGAAAACCCATAAAATGACCATTCATTTTGCTTGTCTTGAAGAGTAGAAATGATTGGTGTTATTCGTTCTAACTTTTGAACCTGTTGATGAAAACCCATAAAATGACCATTCATTTTGGTTGTCTTCAGGAAGAGTAGAAATAATTGGTGTTATTTGTTCTAACTCTTGAATCAGTTGATGAAAACCCGTAACACGGCTTTTGATAAAATATGACGTTTTAAGCATTAGCCGTCCGTCCTCTGACGAAGGGCAAATGCTCAAAATGCCAACTTTTTTTCCACGTTTTTGGTGTAGGAAATTGTTTTGTCAACTGTTGATAAACAAAATATTATACGACTCATGAATACTAAATAGTAGTTTGGGCCAAATGCGAATACCAACCGGGTGATGGAGGAGGCGTCAGTTGTGATGAATCGTTCTTTTCCCGTCTCCTCTGCCTTTCATCGTCCCAGATTGCAACAAGACCAGGATTGGTGCCGACATTGACTGTGAATGAAAACCCAACATCTCCTCATAAACCAAGAATTGCGTGACTGTAGTGTACAAGTATATCATGTCATTTGATTGAAACACATGTGTTTGTTTGCAAGGTCACCAGCCCAGGGACTCTGTCAGCATTGACTACGAAATCTACATCAGAGCACCCTGTAGAGTAGTGTACTGTACATGCTGAGTTCTTGTCAGAGCACCTACCAGCACTGGCTACGAAATCTATGTCAAAGACACTCAGTAGAGTATAGCCAGTATATGCCGAGTTCTTGTTAGAGCACCTACTGGCATTAGCCGTCAAATCTACTGTAGAAAAACCCAGTAGAGTACAGTATATGCTGAGTTCTTGTTAGAGCAACTACTAGCATTAGCCACGAAATCTACTGTAGAAAAACCCAGTAGAGTACAGCATATGCGAAGGCCCTGTCGCATTGGCCATGAAATCTACTTCAGCAAATCCTGCTGAGTAGAGAACACGTACTTCATCCTGAAGATTACTCCTTTTACAGCTTGACATGCCAGCATTTGCATCATAAGGCCGCTTAGTGTGAACTGGTTTCGTTTTTATACTTTTACTATTCATAGACTCCACACTGTGAAATCTGCTAATATAATGAACACAATTGGATGGACGGTTGAACTACGTGTTATTACTAATATATTTGGTACTCTTATTATTATTATTATCAATATCATCATTACATTAGTTTACTTTGTCGTACTGTACCTCCGATATCAAGTTTGTTCAGAATATCATATGCCACTACATCAACCTCCAGTTCACAAGTGCTTTGTCTCTCTACTTCTGATCCAAGTCTGAGAGTTCTACCAAGCAAAATGCCAGATAAAAATGATGGACTACATACTGTACACTTACTTCTAAAAGAAACAGTTTATATGCCATTGTTATATTGCAATTACAATGGTATTTTTAATCTAAATATTAATTAAAATACATAATGGTGAGGATGTCTGATCTGAAGCAGAGGAGCTTATTATAAATTAAATCAGATCTTCTTGTTTAATGTGTTTTGACAATATGTTTTCACGATAAAATCAACTTATCAAACATCAGTAAAATTACAAATAAGCTGTCAGAATATTAAGATGTAACTTGAGCTTTTTGGTAAATAAATATACGACGAACATTTGGATTTATCCCAAAACATTAATTTTATTTGTCCTTTAGTTAGTGTGTGTGGGTCTAAATTAACATTTGGAATAGTCCAGAACAGTTCAATTCTCATTTTCCAAATAAAGAGTTTTTCTGACTGATTATTAATTCTGAAGTCTGGCAATCTTTTTGTCCTTCATTTTAACCCTTTCCGTGCTGACTTTTCAATTTAGTAAATTTATCAAACTTTATGAAAATTGTTAACTTCTGAATTTCATGAAACAATGAACATTCTGAGAATCTACTCTGCGAGTCAAACAAAATGAATGGTCACTTTATAGAGATTCGTCAGCTGGTTTAAAAGTTAGGATATTCTTGGTTTATTTGAAATTGGAGTTTAGTAGGGAAAGGGTTAAACCTCTATACACTGCATCCTCAATCCGTCTGGCGAGAGGATTCGTTTTAATCTGAAAATAGTGGTATTCGGACATGGATCAAAGTTCATCATTTTTTCAAGGCGCATTTGTGCGACTAGCTATATTGAAGTTCTAATTTTAGGCGCGCTACTGAAAATACCAGGTGCAGATGCAAGATTTCAGTCCCACCAGAAACTCTTCGACAGAGTACAATCCTAATTTATTTATTTCATTCTGAAGCATCACAAAACACATGAACATTTTACTCATATTATTTATGATTGTAATAAGATTAGTTATTTAAACACAAACATTTTAATAAGTAAATAGTTCTTATCTCAGTTAACGTAAATAAGTTTCAACAGGTTTAACAGTGTATATTTAAACTAATATCACGACCCCACAGACTTTATAGCTTATATAATAGTGTATATATTATTTGCACTCCGTCACACAAGACGATTATTTGCAAAGTGTTAAAATAAAGGCCAATATAAACCGTGCCTCTCCAAAAGTAGAGTCGTTGAGTCAAGAGTTTTGGCTGTTGGTGGATTCTGTGTCGGTGCTAATCTTTCTGCTTCTGGTGTATTTCAGTTATGAAAAGAGTTAAAACGTATTTACTGCTTAATAGTGTTACCAATTTTAAAGTTAGAAAATCAAATCTAACAGAAAACTATGAATGAATTAAAACGTAAAAACAAAGCAAATGGTACTAATGAAGAGTAACTACAAACCTGCTCACAAGTCATTTGATAAAGTATGAACTAATGAAGTGATGGATCACAAAGTCGACAAATACTTCAAAACGGCGGTATTTAAGCTGATTACAGACCTAAAGACTGTATGCATGTTTCCAGCTTGATAGTCAATGCATTTCATTGGACATTGCTTATTTAAAGCGAGTAAATGCATAGAGAATCAACAACATTTTTATCTAAAAACGTAAAACAAACAGTATGGACAAGCAATCACACTTCTAAATTTTGGGCGGTTAAAGGAATTTTGGGCATTCGTCACTAAAAATGAAGTGATACTAATCAAATCCAATATGGGCCATTTTAGTTATGCGGAATTACTGGCCAATACGATCCCGCCAGATATGTCGGCAATTTTCATTACAGTTCAGACAAATTGTAAGAAGGAAACATTTGTCAAGGTATAATCCGGGTATATCAAAATATAATCAAGGTGTAATCCGAAGAATCCTAAATCACATGCAACAGACACTACACCGGAAATGTAAAGTCTCGTTCTCGAAACCCACTTCCTTGGCGAGCAAGAAAATGAGAGACAAATTGGAAACAAGTGATTCAGACTCACATAAACCGCAAAAACACAGGCGGAACAAGTTGGTGGATCACTTCCCTGTGAGCAGAATTCAACAACTGCAGGTCCTGCAGACCCATAATTTGAAAAACGTAGTTCAGTCGGTAATAGCTTCCTCTGATCACAGACAACTAAAACTGCAAGCTCAGTTTCTTCTACCCCTATTCTCTTTCTTCTTCCCAATCCCATACTAACGCAGGATGTTCACTCTCATTAGAAATCATTCACAATCACTCCTCGCTCATCCTGCTCCAAATAAAAAAATGGCGGAATAAGAGAAACGCGCAAAACCTGGGGCGAAGGCCAAAAAATCAATGAGGGGGGGAGGGGTGGGTCACGGAATATA
>JANSTR010149053.1:0-11062 GCA_025434805.1 Antipathozoanthus remengesaui | reverse complement strand
GTGTTTGAAGTGAAAATCACATCTATCAATGTTTGGGATGACTCGGTTATTCTTGTGGGTTTAGAGACAAGCTGTGTTAGATTGTGAGTTGAGCTAAAGTCGTTGAGAGCGGCTGATTCGGGACAAATTTTCAGTAAATCACAATTCAAGTCTCCCGTAATTACGATATCCTTTCTGCGTGTCATTGCTTGACAAAGCACCGGAGACAGATCTTCTCTAAAACAGGTTACGGGACAGGAAGGTGGTCGGTATGCTACACATACGAGGAGAGATTTTAGTTTTTTGTGTTTTGTCTCGAACCATAGTTGTTGAAAGCCTGATGGGGATGATGATGTGAATTCTTGTATTAATTTGACTTTAAGAGTGTTCCGGGCATAAACACAAACTCCTCCACCCTGACCTGCGGCACGGTCTAATCGTAACAGCCTGTAGCCTTGGATATTGATTTCGCTGTTTTTGACAGTGGAGTTTAACCAGGTTTCGGATAGTGTAAAGACGTCATATTGGCTGTTGCCAATGAGCTCATTGATCTGAATAAAGTGTTCACGGTTTTTCAGCGAGCGGGCATTCAAATGGGAGATTTTGATGTTGTGTTTTGAACAACTGCTAGCCGCTGGAGAGGTACTGTTTCGTCCTTTCTGCTCCACCGTAGGCAAAGGGTGAATCTGTACGCAGGTTCTTTTTCTTCTGCGAGGTCTTCTTACCCTCTACTTTGAGTTTTCCTTTCCCGTGAGTCCGCCTCTCCTATGTTTTTTCAGGCTTTCCAATCCCATTAGTTTTGCTCTTCATACATAAAAAATTATGTGAGTACGGCTCTCCTGTGAATTTTTCTCTCCTGTGAGTCTTCCACCAGTGTGACTTCTCTGTGAATTGTCCTCTCTTGTTAAATCTTTTCTCTTGTGCGTCCTCTTCTCCTGTGATTCTTCCTCCTTTTTAAGTCCCCCTCGCCTGTGAGTACTCCCCCTGTGATTCCTGCTACCGTGCGAGTTCTCCTTTCCAGTGAGTTCATTGTGTAACAGAATTTATTATTCTCTGTTCTATCTCGGAGGAAGAGCTCCGAGGAACAAGGTTGATTGGCTTCTGGTTAGATTTATAATAATTTTCAAACTGCTGATTTTTTTAATTCAAATCTTTACACGGTCTGGCTCCCCTATATTCAACCCAAACAGCAAAATACTTTTTCAAAATTGATAGAATTTGAAAAAAATTAAGGCAATAAAACGGAGGGAAATTGAGTGAGAATTAGCATAAACAGATGGGCTACAGTCAAAAAGGTTCAGTCAAAGAAAGGTTTAGCATACAGAGCTGTCACAGGAATCCTCGTTTCCATCTCATTCAAAATGGCGCGTGCCTTTCGTACACTCCGTCTACAAGCAGTGAATATTGGACTGCTGCACCCAGAGAATTGAACTCCCTTTGGTAAGACATTCGAAGTATATACACTTTATTAGCCGAGTTCGAGATCCGTACGGCAACCTAAGGACCTGAAATTGACCAATCACAGTGCGGACATATAAAGTCTCATAAAAGTCTCAAATGACATTTTTTACCTGAAACTAAATTGTTTTGTCAACCTTCCGAGTTGGGGACCATGTCGTCTGATCAGCAAAAAGTCTTCATAATATATATTTGCCCAGACCCTGGTCTACCATGGCGCTCACCACTATCTTTCGAGGCAGATGTTTTCCTAGTACTACTATACCGATATCATTGTTATCCATAAAAAATAAACAGATAAAATTGGCCTTACATTTTTGTAAAGAATATAGAGAGGCCAACTGTAAACTTATAGTGGTTTTCATAACGCACACTATCTTAGACTTCCTAAAGAACTGCATTTACTGCATTTTCATAAATTCTCTCATCTATTTCTAGCATTTCCCAAAATTCTTCACCATATAATTTATGACCTGTCGATGAAATGTTATCGTAGAGCCGGGGCTTATCTTCGCACACATTCCACATCGAAGACCATTATGATCTTATCGACATGCCATGCTCAAAGGAGAAGTCACAATTATGTCAGCGCAGCGTCCAATTTGGTTACCAGATAAATTCCATCGACCATTAATAGAATAAAGTTTCTTTGTTAACAACAGTCCAATCAAGTAACAAGATAATGCACGTACATATTTAACAAAGGTAATTGAAGGATGTTGGATGCATTAACGTGGCACCTGGTTGGTAACAATTAAAATACTGTAAAAGATCTATTAAGCACTTGAAGTGAGTATTTAAATCTGGGACTCGTGGGGGGAGAGAGGGAGGATTATTAGAGAGGGGTGCTTAAAAGCTCGAGACTCAAAACGCCAGGCTTCTGAAATCTCACTAAACTTTAATTTTTGTATACAGTATATAGTTGTAAGCTCGTCTTTGACCGTTTAAAACCGAAACATTTCGCAAGCACTCGTTGAGATACAAGTCTGCATTTTACTAACTCTTTATATTTAGACCGTTGGGCAAGAGTGCGATCATACAAAGAACATTTAACAGTATCAGACTTTAAACAAGTCCTTGCTGCTATCCTATGGAGGGAAGGGGGGGGGGGGATTATTGGAAACTTGAGGTTACAAAAGGAGGCTTAATAGAGAGGGTGGGTTTATTAGAGCTCTTACGGTAAATGTAATTGTGCGTTTGTT
Organism: Antipathozoanthus remengesaui; assembly: GCA_025434805.1. Lineage (NCBI taxonomy): Eukaryota > Metazoa > Cnidaria > Anthozoa > Zoantharia > Parazoanthidae > Antipathozoanthus > Antipathozoanthus remengesaui. The sequence goes on along the minus strand of JANSTR010149053.1, from coordinate 8,423 downwards.
TTGACGAAAATATAATATGTTTTCCACTCCACCGGGTTAATCTCAATCACCCGTCTCACATTTATTTTATTTTGTAACCACGGAGAATCTGGGTGCCACGTGACCAGATACACTCAGGATCTTTCTCTTGGAGGAGGGAACGAGGTTGGATGCCAGTGATTGTGTAAGCAAATAAAAAGGCTACAATATAAATTGAATATTTTCAGATGTGCGCGATTTAGAAACATGCCAAAGAATGTCGAAACGACAGCACGAAAAACTTGTTATTCAGATCAAGTATTCGGCAGGTTATATATCTAATTGCTGCATAAAACACAAAAAACACGTTTTATGAATCATGCTTTATGTTCTAAACATATCTGTACATTTTTAAGTTCCTGGTATTTTCGTTAACTTCCAACGTAGCATTCTCTAAGGGCCGTTTATTTGAAATGCACATTCAGAGTATACAGCTATTTCACCAAACGTTGACATCTGCATAAAGCGATACTCGGCAAGAAAGACAATTATGGGAATCTTGTAATTTATGCCTTCGGGTCTGACCTGCACACGAAACGAATGACACTAGCAAAGTACGAAATTAGAAAATTTTGCTATGTTGAGTCAAAAGCTTAGCAATGAGTGGAATCAGCGTTCATGGTCTGGCTACTATGCTACAAACACATATCATTACAAGTGCTCCCCCACGAGGCATACTGTCAGTACCAAAAGGAGGTACGTGTCTGTGTTTGCTGTTTGCGTGCCCTCAAGGGTGGGCAAGTAACAGAGAGAAACGTCGGACTGTGGTGTATTTCCGTAATTTGAATAATGACGTCATAATGACGTATTGTTGTCCTATAGTGACGTAATGCACCTGTTATTGGCTTCCCCCGAGGGGGAGACCCCGGGCATACATGGGGCAATGTGGGGACTTTGTAATAAATACTTCCCCGTGTAGTGGGGAAAATGTGGGAACTTTGTATTTACAATTTTTTTGTGCTTTCAGTAAGTCGAATCGTTCACTTTAACCGCTGATGAGTATAGTTAATGATTCTGAAAAAGTCTTGTCCCATTAGAACGGCTGACAGATTATAAAATGACGTCGCTCTTATCTAACATAGACTTTAGAATTTAGTATAGTGAATAGTATAACAGTAATCTTGAACAAGACCTAAGCAAACCAAAAGGCTGTAAAGGTAGGTGAAGCGTAATTTTAAAACCAAAGACTGTAATAATAAAAAACTAGTTATAGCTGTATGAAATTCGTTTATCCCAAAAGACAAACCTTTGGTAATAATATCTTTAAATTTTACCCCTGTCGGTCTCTACACAACAGGATTTGAACTAGCAGCGCTATATTCGTAGTTGTGTCTGTCAAATAACAACATATCGCATATTTGTAGGGTTTGTAGTTGTATTAAAGCTGACGTTTCAAGCGTATTTTAAAAATCCTTTCATCAGAGCAAACTCTTTGCTGCGTATTGCCTGGCAAATTTACTTGCAGTGCCCCAGGTACCGGGGACAATGTGGGGGATTTGATGAAAAATAATGTCCCAGTAGGTGGGGGTAGTGGGTGGGGTACCCCTTCCACCCTCATATTCCTTGCCCCTGTGGCAACTGCACTAGACGTTTGAAAAGTCCCCACATTTGCCCGGGGTCTCCCCCCTCGGGGTAGCGGATGACAGGTGCATGAAGTTTTTGTTTTCAAACATATTGAATATAGTTTAGATAAGATGGCCGTCTCTTTCTACGCCACCCCTTTCCCTCCCGAATAAATACCTCAAAAATGAATAAGACGGGCTGTTAATCACGTTTTCCACAATTTGCGTTTTATTCAAAACATGTTGCAATTAAACTCTTAGGAAACATAACGAAATTAGTTCAATACATTAAAAAGCATAACATAGATCACGTTAATAATATAATAATACACTGGCGAGTCCTTTTGCGATATTAAAAAATAGACGAATCTTTAGTTCCAGTTTTCGGTGATGGAAAACTCCTGAACTTTATTCAAGTTCCAACTATTCATGACACTCAAGTGTGAGTTTTATACTCATTGAGCTCTTCATATCTTTCGTGCCTCAAAGTGGCAATAGCCTGAGAGAGAACACAGATTCTCTGCTGCTGATAGTCAACAAACCGCTGACTCAGCTTCTTTAGGTCGCTGTTCCTCAATGTCAACTTTCGTTTCAAATCTTTATTTCCTTTCGTCATTTCAGATGCTCTCTTGGTAAATTCCTCAATCGAACATGACAAGCTGTGCCACTGTTCTAGAAGGTTGACATTTTTATCCAATAAGCTTTCTTGGCTTCTAATCTGAGGTTCTCGTAATTCCTTCATATCATCAGATCCTCTCTGATTGGTTCCAAGTTCCGCATTGTCTCCAACATCCCACAATCCACACTTTTTCTTCCTCTCAAAGTTGTTCCATTCATTTGTTATGTGCTTTAGTTGTTCTTCTTTTTCAAGAAATTCCTTCTGTAGCAACTCAAGCGCCAATCGAGAACCTTGTTCTTTTGTTTCCATTTCCACATTCGACTCTTCACAATCGCGGAGTTCTCTTTGCAACGATTTCACAGTCAGATCTGCACTCTGGACTTTTGCTTCAAGATTGCGGATTGTATCGTAGCATATTTGCAATTTCTGCTGATACTCGCAAAGCGAGCATTGTCTGTCTTCAATTTCTTTGTTTTTCAATTTGAGTTCGTTCGTCAACAACTGAAGGTATTGGTCCTTCTCGCTCAGCTGTTGTCTTGTCAAGTCCAAGGCGGACAGAGCGTTTTCTTCTCTCATCCTTATTTCCGCTATCTGTAGCTGCAAACTCTGAAGAACGTCCTGATTAGACGGCCCTTGGGCGAAATCTAACACGCCATCACTCTGGTAGGCTGGCTCTAAGTCTACCTGTGACTGTGGAAAATTGAAAAAATCTGATTAAATAACTAAAGAGGGTGAGTTACTCAAAATAAATAAAAACGTTCATTTGGTAAAGCGAGGGTATGCATGCATGTTTAGTTAAGGATTTGGGTTAAGGCTGTGGATACAATAAAGTTAGGATAATTTCAAGGCTCGTATTTAAGCATTTCGAAGGTCCGTTTTACGGATATTTAAAGCTCCAGCTGCACGGATCAGAGGAAAGTCGAAACAGACGTTGAGATCACCGAGAATCGAACTGGGGACCTCTAGCACAGTAGGCAGCGCACTACCCAACTGAGCTACGCCAGCAATAAATTTAAACGTATGATCTCAGAACCATAACATTAACATTTAACCATAAGGTTAAAAGGGAAGAGCGGCCAGGGGGTGTTTATACCCCTCCTGTAATTTTCGTAAAACTTTCCCGTCAAGACTGAATTTTGGTATGGATAATATTTGATCTATATGCTCCTAAATAAGACCAAAACTGTTGTTGTTAATTAGTTTGCATGGTAACTATGTATAAAGATGTCGACGTCAAGTCCGCCATCTTGGCCGCCATCTTGTAAATCCAAAATTTAAGGATTAACTTAGAAATCCCATATTTTGCAAAAAAAATTGTTGCTTTTACCTTTCGATGGTTTATTTTCTTAGCTATGAGCTTAGAAATCGTGTTTTGTACACGCTTGCAAACATGATAAACTGAAATTTGACAATAAATTGAAATTTTGCAATTCGAAGATGGCGGATTTGACTTCACGTTCTTGCTCATAAGTACCCTGGAAACCAATTAACAACAATTATTGTATTGTATTATCATTCATTTGAATGATAGGGGAGGAGTCCAAATAATTCCCTCCATTGACGGTACGGTTATGGTTTTTTGCCTATAGATTTAATGGTTAATATTCTTCAAGATTCGCAGAAGCGATTGAGGAGCATTTTACTGCTTTTAACGTGAGAAAAAACTTCTTTAATTGGTTTAGATTTAGCTAGCTGTTTAGGAGAAGTTTTAACGCAGGTTCGATTCTTTATCTCCTTACTCGAATATATAAAAAAATTAAACCGATCTTCCAACCCTCACATTAGTGTCTGTCACATTTTTTCTGTATTGCTCGCCAAAAGACAATAAAATATTAAAACTTGGTTGCTAAATTGGCTGAAACATTTTAAAGGAAATTAACAGTGTAGAACTAAACAAGTCCTCAAGTGACATTTGTACCTTGGACCTAGGTGAGTTGTAGGTTAAACCGGCTTCTGCTCCGGGTAAATCGTGAATCCAAACTCCTTCAGAACGATTGCGAGAAACTTGCGTATCATCTGAATTCCCCTGCAACGACTCGACAAACGATTCCACTGTGTTTAAAATTGAAGAAAACATGTTTCACTCTTTGATGTAAAATACTCCTGTTGTGAAAAATTCTTATACTGCTGAAAACTCGAGGCAATGCTGCGCTATATACACTTTTGGACATTCCATTCGTGACGACACAAACACATCCACCGCGCGCATTGATGGCGTTTTAAATCTTAAAAATATTCGCGCACGTGCACTTGCTTTACTGGCCATGCTTTTGCTGTTATATCCAAAATATGTACAAGGTCTACATTTTCCTTAAATTTTACCTTCCACAGAAGACAAAATGTAAGAATAAAATGTGGAAAACAAAAAAGTTCGGCAATGGCCAATGGAGTTACATGAGCTAAAAAACCAATGAAAGAGCACAGAAAACGGTACTTTTTGCTCGGGTCGAGAAGGCGACGAGTCTCAAATTCGGCTCTGTTTTTATTACTAGTCGGAGCCGTAAGGCGTTCAGCTCTAGGTTTCAGCTATCTCCCAGTTTAAATTTATTTATTTTTAGTTCTTTTCCTGGTCAGCCGTACCCAACACCAGTCGGGTCAATCAAAAGGACAAATTTGAAATTAGCCAATCAGAGCACACGCAGTATTTATGGCATATGCAAATTAGTTTGATAAATGTAATTTCTTCGGTTGCCACTGGTTTCGAATTCCCGAAGGCGAAGCAAATAGAATTTGGAAAAATACAACTCACAACACTGGAGTTCTAAACTGGCAATTTCAGGGGGAATTCACAATATAAGACGTTCGAGGGAGATCACTAAAAACCCAATTCTGGGGAGCCAGGTTAGCGATGAGGTAGAAACCAGGCCTGTAGCTAGGAGAAAATTATTTTGGCTAAGCGAGCTGCCTTTAATTGGGGATCTGGGGAATGTTTCCCCGGAGATTTTTGAAATTTTATCCCCTAAACCGCTGGAAATACATGAAATGTTTCAACCAGTATCTTCCCAAATGAATATCTCATTTTCGAAATTTGGTTGGTGGTGTTATTTCCGAATCCAAACATTAGCTACTAAAACCCAGTTAGATGTTTCTATAACCACTGGCATCCCAGCGTGGTAGGATCTTAATTGGTTTCAGAGGAATGTCGTCATGCCCGACATAGCCCAGCGCGAGACCATTCAGCCTGCTGGCACCCATTGATGATAAAGACCAGGAATTCAACCACCGAAAGGGAAATAAATCTACTTTCACACGAGCAAATTCTAACCGGGACTGAGGGTGAGTGCCAGCAGTTGGGATACAGGAGCTCATCACATCGGTCTACCGATTCAGCTGGTATATAAACACTCACCTATAGAACTCGCAGGTGGTTTCAGCTGTGGCTATTTTACCTGTGTTATTTTACCTCTTGCGGGCGTTTGGTGCTTTGATAGTGAAACATTGATGGTCTCCAACTGCCACTTTCAGGGCCATAGCAATCCTTGGTAAACTGGGAGGGGGGCATAACCGAGCGCCTAAGGCGCGAGCCTTTAAGGATGGGGGGGGTCCAGGGGCATGAATTTTGATAATTAGTTTATCTGAAAACGTATTATCGTGTAATCAGAAGAGTGTTTAAAACTAGTAAAATGTTTCCGGTTTTTCTCAGACTTCGGGCAATTTACCGAACGTGACACATTTTTATCACATTAACTATATTGTTTGTTCCCCTTATAGAACCAGTTACAAAGTGTAAGTGAAGATCAACCAAAAACGTCAAAGTTTGGTTTGGTCGAATGCAATTAATCAGATCATGCACAATCCCTCGGATCAATTTCTGTTAACACAGCGGACTTGCTGTGTGCGTATTTGTATGCATGCTGTCAGCAAGTTTCAAAGATCGGAATTGTGTGTGGTCTCGTGTCGAATGTTTATAGGTGTGTGTTCTTAATTTTTGAAATATATGATTAACAAAAGTTTGTTGTCAGGCTACTACGAGTACAACTATATCAGAGGTACAATATGAACTACTCAACGTATTGAACTGTTGAAAACTCATAGGGGAAGGGGAACGTATATGAGAGGAAAACTGACAGGGGTGAGGGACTCACAATGGAGGTCGACCTATAGGGGAGAGGAACCCACTGGAGAGGATAACTCACAGGAGAAGGAGACTCGTAGGAGAAGAGAACTCTTAGCGTGGGGGAATTATAGGGGAGGGCGACTCATAGGGGAGAGGAATCCCCTGGAGAGGAGAACTGAGGGGGTAGGGACGACTCACACAGGAAGAGGAATCACAGAAGAAAACTCACAGGGAAGGGGGATTTACAGGAGAGGATAACACACAGGTGTGGGGGACTCACAATGGAGGGCGACTCATAAGAGAGAGAAAACCACTGGAGAGGAGAATCCACGGGAGAGGGGGGATCATACGAGAGACCTCACACAGGGGGACTCACAGAAGAAAACTCACAGGATAGGGTTACTCACACGGCAGGAGAACTCACGGGATAGGAGAACTCTAAGAAGAGGAGACTCACAGTGGAGGACACGCAGGAGAGGGTGACTCAAAGGAGAGAACTCACAGAAGAGAACTTCACACGGAGGGGAAGTCACAAGAAAGGGCGACTTGCAGGCGAGAACTCACACAGGAGGAGGACTCACAGAAGAAGAAAACTCGCAGGAGAAGGAATCGCATAAGAGAACTCACAGGGGAGGTATAATCACAGGAAAAGCAAACTCTTCGCAGGAAAGGCAAACTAACGGTGAAGACCTCACACGAGAGGGGAGGCTCACAGGGGAGGAGTGTCGCAGGAGAGGGTGAGTCAGGGTAAGAGTGTCACAGGAGAAGGCAACTCACACGGTAGGAGTGTCACAGGAGATGATGACTCGCAGGGGAGAAGCGTCATGGCATAGGGGTACTCAAAGGGGAAGACTCTCACAGGAGAGGGTGACCCAAGGCAGGAGTGTCACAGTGGAGGGCGACTCACAGGGAAGGAGTGTCACAGGAGAGGGCGACTCACAGGGAAAGACTGTTACAGGAGAAGGGGTTCTCAAAAAGGATGAGTGTCAAAGGAGAGGGTGAGTAAGGGGATGAGTGTCCCAGTAGTGGGGGACTCGCAGGGGAGGAATGTCACAAGAGACGGGAACTCACAAGGGATGAGGAATCATGGAATAGGACGAGACACAGGAGGTGACTCCCAGGGCAGCCACACTAACGGCAAATAACTCACACGAGAGGGGAGACTCACAGGATACGAGTGTCACACGAGAGGGTTCTTAAGGGGAAGAGTGTCACAGGACAGGGCGACTCAAAGGGGATGAGTGTCACAGAAGAGGGTGAGTAAAGGAAAGAATTTCCCAGTAGTGGAGGACTCACAAAGGAGGAGTGTCACAATAGACGGGAACTCACAGGGGATGACGAACCATGGGATAGGATGACACACAGGAGATTACTCGCAGGGGAGGCACACTAACGGCAAAAAACTCACAGGAGAGGGGAGACTCACAAGGGAGGAGTGTCACAGAAGAGGGTGAGTCAAGGGAAGAGTGTCACAGGAGAAGGAAACTGACAGGGGAGGATCGTCACAGGAAAGGGGGTTCTCAAAGGGGATGAGTGTCACAGGAAAAAGCGAGTAAGGGGAAGAGTGTCCCAGTTGTGGGGCACTCCCATGGGAGGAGTGTCACAAGAGACGGGAACTCACAGGGGACGAGGAATCATGGGATAGGATGACACACAGCAGAGGGTGACTGTCAGGGAAGGCACACTAACGGCAATGAACTCACACGAGAGGGGAGACTCACAAGGGAGGAGTGTCACAGGAGAGGGTGAGTCAGGGTAAGAGTGTCACAAAAGAAGGCAACTCACAGGGTAAGTGTGTCACAGGAGATGTTGACTCGCAAAAGAGGAGTGTTATAGCAGAGGGGTACTCAAAGGGGATGACTCTCACAGGAGAGGGTGCCTCAGGGCAGGAGTGTCAGAGGAGAGGGCGACTCACAAGGGAGGAATGTTACAGGAGAGGGAGACTCACAGTCACAGGGAAGGAGTGTTACAGGAGAAGGGGTTCTCAAAAGGGATGAGTGTCACAGGAGAGGGTGAGTAAGGGGAAGAGTGCCTCAGTAGTGGGGTACTCGCAAGGGAGGATTGTCACAACAGACGGAAACTCACAGGGGATGAGGAATCGTGGAATAGGATAACACACAAGAGAAGGTGACTCGCAGGGAAGCAACACGAACGGCAAAGAACTCAC
>JANSTR010149052.1:0-18664 GCA_025434805.1 Antipathozoanthus remengesaui | reverse complement strand
TAGCTTTCTTCCAAATTTACGGCGCGGAAAATTGTTTTCGTCAACCCTCGGTTGATTTTAGCATAAGAGCTAAAATCAGCCTTGTGTGTAATATTACATAATGTACTTCTTAATCTGGTGGGCGATGCTAACAAACAGAAGTTTACATTCACGTGATTGTATGAATAGTATATATTATATGGGTGCCATGACTGGGTGTATCATAACCATGATTGATCAATACTCTTATAGGAGCACAGGGCAGAGATTGATGCCAGAGATAGCACGTTCCAGAGCTTTGAAAACTTCGGCAAGGAGCTTCTGGATAAAGAGCATTATGCCAGCCCTGACATCCAGGAAAAGTTGGATACCTTGGCACACGAGCGAGAGGAACTGGAAAAGTAAGCTGGACAAATGAGTTCAAAATGGATCTCATTAGTTTTACAGCTAAATTTGTTTATATATCATTGGATTTCCATGTTAGTTTACTGTTACAAAGTATGTACAGCTTTCATTCTGTAGATGTTTAGGAGAACTAGACCCGCAAAATAACTGTATGTAAATGATAGGAGACCTTTTTTCTATTTTGTAACATAACAGAAAAACAAAACACTGAAGACAAAAATGTTAAGATGCAACTGTTATGGAAGAAAAAATGATCTGATAAAGTTAATTTAATAAGAATGAACTACATCATCATAAGATTCTAAGGGCTGTCCAGGTATACACAGCAACATGACTACTGTGTTTCGTTTTGGTCAGAGGCCTTCCAAGTAACGTCTTAGGAGACATACAGACTGACAGCTATTGTATCTCAATACTGTAGCAGATGCAAGCTCGAGTTCCATCCAAGGTTGTATACTTGTAGACTACTATAGATGCATTTAGTAGGTGTTAAAAACTGGACTCAGTCTTTTAAGATGGCACGCTCTGAGGTTAAACAACAAAGACACAAGGATCAATCTGTTTTCATTTTGTAGAGCTTGGGCTTCCCGAAAGCAGAGGTTGGATGAGTGCCTTGAACTTCAGGTATGAATTGAAACAAGTAAATAAATGAATACACTTTATTTATCGGGGGTAACAATTAATTTTATATTTAGTAATATTGTGTGTGGCCCTCTTCCCAGCACTGTGTGGGTTCTTGTAATGCATTGAAGAACAAGACTAATGGCTTCACCCCTATGTCTGCAGAGATAGTGACTTAAAGACAGATTTCAACCCTTATCAAGGCCATACGTGTATGGAACCCTTAATCCTGAATTGGCCGTCAGAGATCTAACTGACTTAGATACTCATGTTCACACTTCAACACAAATGTGAAACTTAACTTGTTATTGAACTCACAAGCATACTATTTGAGTACTTCATTGTGTTTTGAGAATTATCAAGATTTTTTCAGTCTTTTGAAATATAATAATGAAACCTCAAAAGTGGTATTTAGGAGACAATATGTATTACGTTGCATTATACTTAATGTGGTGTAATTAGTAGAACCAAAAGGATCAACTCGTAAATCTCAAAATTCCCCCTCGCAAGGAAATTTCATTTTCTCAGACATTGCTCACTTTTTTGTTATCAGTTGTTCAATCGTGATGCAGAGCAAGCTGAACAGTGGATGGCTGCAAGAGAAGCCGTCCTTCAGAGTGAGGTGGACGGTGGAGCAGTGGAAGGAGCAGAGGCTCTCATCAAGAAGCACGAGGACTTCACAAAGGCTCTTGCCAAACAGGAGGAGAAGATCGGTGCCCTGAAGCAGAAATCAGACAAGCTCATCGATGAAGATCACTATGACTCGCCAGCTATTGCAGAGAGGATAGCAGCTGTGCTGGCAAGGTATAACTGTTGTCAAGATAAATCTGTCTATGTTCATATAAGAATTAGTACAAGAACCATTGTAGAATATTCCTAACCCAGGTAAGTAACATCAGTAGTGGTTTAGTCATCCCAGCAAGAGTAGTCCTGAGAAGGACTGTTGGTGAATGAACCCAGGTGAGTCAATATATTGGTATGATCATCTGAGTGAAAGTTGTTTGCCATTTCAACTGTCTGTGTGGAAGTCATCTTTATTGTCACTAATGACTATGAAATGACTTCATGTGCTTGTCCATGCGACTGTTGAAAAGTCAGTCACTGCCAACATATAAACAAGCGTTCTGACAAAGTTACATTATTTAACTAAAATGTTAGAAAGAGATACTCTCACCCAGATGGTGATATCACCACTGATATTGACTCAACTAGGTTCAGGCCATCCACACATACACCAACAGTCCTTCTCGGGACTTCTCTCAAAGCAATGGTCAGTGCACTGTTCACTGATAAGATAAAGAACCATTGATTATAAATTTAAAGTGTTCCTGCAGTAGTAAAACATGAGTAAGTATCAAGTTTGAAGTAAGTACAATCAGCACCAACATCAGTTAGAACCAAGATACACTGTTTTTAATTTCTTTTACAGGTGGGCAACATTGAAAGCTGCTCTGGTTGAGCGACGCTCACGACTTGGTGAATCCAAAACGATCCAACAGTTCAGCAGGGATGCTGAGGATATTGAAGGTAAAAATCTGATTTTCGTGTTTCGCGACAATGCTACATTTTTTTAATTAAAATGTTAGAAACAGATACACAAGACTCGAAATAATTTCCGTATGGAGGCTGGTCAAGTTGACCAGGAGAAGTGAGTTTACATATGTCTCTTTTGACTGGTCGGTGTGATGAAGAAGAAGTTATAACCTCATAAGCTCAAGAATATGAATTAAGCAGTAAAAACGTTGTTGCAAATGCATGCTAGACCACTTATAAGCATAAAAACTTATAAGCATAAGAACTGGTTGAAATAAGTTGTTGCAAATGCATGTTAGACCACTTATAAGCAATTTCATGAATTGATGTCAGATGTCTTGCAAACGTACTACAGATCAATGACAATGCTAAGATATAAATAATAGAGGTTTTTTTTAAAGAAAGCAGAATATGCGTGACCATTCAACATGACCGGCAGTGAAACGTTTTTTCCTGTCAAGTCACCAATTCTGACAATGTACCTTTACACGTCGTTGTTTGTAGCACTGATACAGTAGGTTTACGACCATATGTCATCATCAGTTCTTTAAAAGGATAATTATAGTGTAGTTCTGGCAGTTTTGAAGGCTAGTATCAATGAAAGTCCACTAAATGGTGTGCCTTTACCTCCGTACTGCTTGTTCCAGTAGTGTTTGAATCTACACAGGACAAAGAGAAGTTGAGACAGCTGTTGAAATCATCGAAAAACAAAGCATAGACCTCTTACTCTCTATCTAAACCACATCCCCTGACGCAAACCTCTGTAATTTTGCCATACAAATAAAAAATTATTTATTATTTCAACCAGTTCCTTCTGCCGTAACTACATCCCTTGACAGAAACCCCTGTAATTTATGCCAAGAAGACAATATTTTTTTCAATCAGTTCCTTTGGTTTATTATTTTATTTACAATTATTAAATGTATTATTATTATATTATATATTATCTATTAACAATGCCCATTCTCTCACATGCAGCTTGGATCAGTGAAAAGTGCCAGACTGTGCTGGATGAGTCATACAAGGACCCAACAAATCTACAGGTATCTGTTTGCGGTGTTATTTACTAGTATAAGAACTAAATAAACTTATCTGTCCAGGAAAAGAAGGAAAAAACACTTTCTAAAACTTTATTGTGAGCTAAGATTTGGATAGCAACTGCTATCCTGTTTACAGTAGGCCCCAGCGAGGGCTGGAGACCAGCATAAGAGAATGCCCCTCTGGACCCATCTTCTTAGGATATTGTCCCATATTGGCAGTGTGACTTGTCCGTATTTTTTCCAGTATTAGAACTCATTAAATGAATACATAAAAAAACACTCGATCCCTCCATTAGCATTAGTTCTTCTTGTTAAGTTTAAAATATCTGTATTAATGCAATCAGTGTGCATGATTAAAAAACTTTGTATAAACTGATTCAAATAAGAAGTTAAAAAGTTAAAAACCACTAAAAGATCTAAAATTTAGTGGTTTTTAACTTCTTATCTAAATAAGTTTATACAAGGTTTTAATCTTCACATAAATTGTTAGACATTTAGCAGGTAGGACAGCATTGCTTCAATCTTATGCAATGATTTGTGTGAATGAAAGGATTGGCAGACCATCCAGATTTACTGGAATATGATATTAATGCAACTGTCTGGATTGTAGTCTAAGTTTCAGAAACACCAGGCATTTGAAGCTGAAGTGGAAGCTAATAAGGATCGAGTATTTGACACCATCAAGTTAGCTAAAGGTATTACATTCAAGTTGTACTTTATTTAAATTAGACAGATGCTATTAAAGCGTTACAATTAACTATGCTGATCCTATTTATCTAAGTATATTTGTGAGTCTAATAGATCTTCATTATACATTTTCGCACCTTGTGGGATGACCTCACCTTTCCCTATCAATCTATAGATCTCATCAATCATTTTAGATGTTTGAGTTACATCTGAAGCTTAGCTCAGTCTTGTGAACCATAAAGTGAGAGCCTCCCTGTGTTAGTAACATAAAGTCATATTTCTCATAAGGCTTGATCGAACAACATCGTTGTGCTGGAAGTGAGACAGTCGTAGAGGAGCGCATCACTAAGATCCAGACTCAATGGGAGTACCTGGTTGAGAAGTCTAGTGAGAAGAGCCAGCACTTGAAGGAGGCTTATCAACAACAACAGTTTGACGTCAATGTCAAGGATCTGGACTTCTGGCTGGGAGAGGTGAAATGAACTAAATTTATTTTGTACTCATTTTGAATTTCCTTTAGTCAGGTTTTTATTTTGTCATAAGTGGAGGTCTGGATTGGGAGTAGTAACTGCATCTACCCTCTTTTTCTTGATTTTGCTTAACTTCTATCGAAAATCCTTGTGCAATGCAGGTACAAATTTCGAAACTGAAAGAGTTAATTAGAATATTGGACAATATTTCACGAGTACTCAGTTTTGAGGTCACTTTGACTGTTTGTTTTGCATCAATTTTGTTCACTTCCATTTCAGTGTGAAGCATCCTTATCCTCAGATGACTATGGAAGAGACCTTGCTAGCGTTCAGAACCTCATCAAGAAACATCAGCTGATAGAGGCAGACATTGCTGCCCACGAGGTAACTAAGGCTAAACACTATGAGAATAACACACAATATAAACACATTGTCAAGAAATTTCCCAATTAGTTCCTCCTGAGCAGTAGCCTTTAGAAATAGGGCCATCTCTACTGCTCAGAGAGAATGGTATACCCATAGAGTGCTTTCAGTTTACAACAAATAAATCACTTTACATATTTTGCAGAAAGAAAATGTAACTGTTCGTCTTGCGTTTCCATTAAACATTTTACTTTGCTACTCATTGATAAACACTTTAATTCCATAGAAAGAACATTTCTTAAATCATCAAATAGTTTCTTTCGGTGGATTTTGTATGCATGACATTCAAAAAGGAAGTGATACTCGTCTTCAATTTTTGAGATCAGTTTATTAGTGCTCGGCGACCAAACCTTACTGATTTCCCTACTTTTTGTATTAATAACATGTTTTGACAACAAGTGCTTACAAGGTTTGAGATATGAAATCCTGGATAAAGTTATCTACTCCTTGAACAACTGAGTTCAACACATGCTATGTTTTGTTTACGTCATCAAGCTTAGTACTTTCTTCATGTTTTCAGGTTCGCATCGAAGACTTGCAGTCCCAGACACAACACTTTGTTGAAGTTGGCCACTTCGATGCTGATTCATTGCAGGAGAAGTCAGAGGTCATTACTGAACGATATGAAAAGTAAGTAGAACACAGGTCGTACTTTTCTATTATCCTTGTTAAGATTATTGTCACTGTAACTGTTGTCACAATAAAATGGACATTGATTATGAAGAGTATCTCATCTAGGGTGAAGACGATGGCCGCAGACCGTCACAACAAGCTTGATGAGTCAAACTCTCTCCATCAGTTCTTCAGAGATGTAGATGACGAAGAGTCTTGGATCAAGTAGGTGTTTGTAAAGCATAGCAACATTACAGCAACATCAATACCAACAGCAAAGGCAGCGGCAACAACAACGTGTTAACTGAGCGCTAAGATAAATAATAGCAATGGTTTGCACATTAGCTCTTCTCATGTTAAACCAAGGATTATCTTGACTTTCAAACAATTTCTTTTAACCATATGAAATGACCATTCATTTTGCTCATCTCGAAAAGTAGAATCGTAAAATGTTCAATATTTGAACGAGTCGAGAGGTTCAGAACTTGCATAAAGTTTGCCATTTTTAGTTTAGAAAACTTAGCAGAAGAGTTAAAAACCACAAGTTTAGTAAAATATCTGCTTGAAATTTGTCACTATTTACGGTAAATTTAAATATGACTGCAATGTTTTAAGAGCTGCTGATAGTTTTGTTTTTTATGATTGCAATTAGTCAAACAAACCTGCAAGGTTTTGTGATACAGAAAATGATATGATTCTGGTTAACACACTAGAAAGGATAAGAGCTCTGACGGCATTGATGTTGCAAATTTCTCCCCGGAAATTGTTTCAAACCTTTTACTCGCTGTTGTTCACAGTCGTCTCTTGTCCAGCGAAACCCATACAAGATTCAACTTTTAGTTGATATGTTGTGAATTTTGCCGTAAGGGTGAAAAGTTTCAGCAGCCGTTTCGAGCACTTGCTCTTCGTTAGAGTAATACAGGAGATTCTGAATGAAGTTGCATGGGGATAATATTGAGTTTAAATAAATATGCGGATCGAGATTGAAGACGTTTTGCCATTGGTTCGAATTATCAAAATGTGATAAGTTTAGGAACAGCAGTCAAAATGATTACGCAGATGAGAGACATTCTTTATTTCCATTAGGAGACAGAGTACCAAGTTTAAAAGTGAAGTTTTGTGAGCGTCATTGTTGACATGTGTAAAAATACAGTCAGATGGTTAGATAAACGGTCTGGAAGGTTGAAGTGTTTTGCTACTGATTTAGCGAGATTTTTGTTGTCGTGGTATTTTCTGTATTGCTAATGTATTTTCCTGTACAGAGAGAAGAAACTTCTTGCAAGTTCTGAAGATTATGGAAAGGATCTAACTGGTGTGCAGAATCTACGGAAGAAACACCAGCGCCTGGAGGCAGAGCTCAACAGTCATGAACCACGAATTGCGGTAAGAACTGCATGGTTAAAAGCTGTAGTGGGTTGAGGTGCTTCAGACCAGAAAGCCTGAAAGGCAGTTCAAGGATAGTTCAGGAGTTAAACGCCAAAGAATGCTTCACTTGAAGGCATAAAAGTTTAAACATTTCCTGGTTGATAAAGCTCCAAACCCCTCAGCGTTGACACAGTTCAGGAAAAGTCAGAAAAATTTGATAATGCATGATAATTGCAAGGGAAAATCTTTTTCATTAAGTATATCATAAAATAATGCTGTTGTAACGGCAAGCAGAATTTCTAGACAGGTTGCTAGCACAGGGAAGAGCCTCGCGTGGTTTTTGCTAGAACTTGGTTAGCAGCATTTTTGAATGGTAAAATTTGCCATGCTCGTTTTGAAGTAAATATATAGAAGGACTTTACCTATAATAAGTATCATATTTACTTTACCTATAATAAGTATCATATTTAATTAACACCTGGAATCAAGGACAAGAGTGAAGGTCGGTCATGGAAAGTCTTTGAAATCTTTCCCTACTTAGGTTTTTTCATATTTATGACATGTGTCAAGATGTTCTAAACAGCTTTGTCTTTTAGTTACCTGAGCTAATGAGTCCTCTCCTTTGTGTTTTCCATGAATTATAAGAATAGAAACTAACAGTTGGAATAATCACAATTTGGCAGAAACAACTTGACTTGTAATGTTTTCTCATTGTTTCAGGCCGTGCTGGAATGTGGAAAGAAGTTTGTCGACGAGGGACACAGCAACTCGGATGAAATCCAGGCTCGTTGTGATGGGCTACAGGAGAAGTGGGATGAGTTGAAGGCACTTGCTGAGGCCCGGCAGCACAAGTTGGAGGAGTCTATGACATACCAACAGTTCAGTGCTAATGTTGATGAAGAAGAGACCTGGGTTAACGAGAAGAACACCCTGGTGGGCAGTGACGACTATGGCGACACTTTGGCTGCCGTGCAGGTAGCAAAATGTTTAAATAGAAATACTAGAGTTACAGTTTAATTTATAGTATAGTTGCCGTTGTCCTGGCAAAAACTCTGGTTACAACTGGTCTTAGTTTTACTTTCAGTCATTGTCCATGCTATTAAATTTGTATTCAGAGTTTGTATTCTTCCAAAAGAACACTCTGTAAAGTTTGTATTCTTCCAAAAGAACACTCTGTAAAGTCCTGTGTGACATGTATTTTCTCACTGGAACTGTTGGAATTGTATTTTATTTCTGAAAACTAGTCATATTCAGCTGTATTTTACTTCAGTCATTATCCAAGCTGTACTCGTATTTGCTATCAAATTTGTCATACTTTTCATAGTCATTATGTTTGGTACTTAGAGAACCTGTATAATTCAAATAATCTAACTGTTTGATGTTATAATATCATTTTCTCAACTGGCGTTACTCCCCTTTTACTCAGTTCTGTTTGGTGTGATTTCAAAGTGCTTAGGACTGGTCAAACTTTTAGAGCTTGTATTCGGAATCATTGTTCCACGTTTATTACCAGGGCCTTCTTAAGAAACACGAGGCGTTTGAAACTGATCTGGAAGTTCATCGTGAACGTGTCAGTGACATAGAGAAGACTGGTAACCAGTTGGTTGAAGAGGGGAACCATCAGTCAGACCTCATCCAGCACAGGATCATGGGAATCAACAACAAACTGGCCGAGTTGGAACGTATGGCAGGCTATCGCAAGGCCAAGCTGAATGACAACTCTGCATTCCTGCAGTTTAACTGGAAAGCTGATGTCGTCGAGTCGTGGATTGGTGAGGATGTTTTTCGGAATTGGGAATGCCAGTCAAGAGTTGGAAATGTTATGTTTTCTATATTTTGTACGAAAACGAAGACGCTGTATCTCGCTACGAGCTTATTTCATTTACTCTGCATAACTTACATTCCCTAGAAGGAGCTTTGTTCCGAAAACATTTTATTAATATACTTGAAACCCTAGTTTAAACCAACAAGTAAATACAGAACTGTAGTTAAAACTCCGATTTTTTTCCACAAAAAAAAAAAGAAATGTACCACAAAAATAGTAAATAGAGTTTTGAGATCACGTGATTATGTTGTTCGTCGTACACAACAGTTTGTGAAGGTAATAACAACATCTAAAACCTTAATAGCTACTTATTTGGTCATTAAATTTTTTGCCTTTGTTACATGAACCGTTTATGACACAAACAGTCTGATGCGTTGTCTCCCTTCGGGTTCGCAGTATTAATAAGGGTGTTGGCCTCGTGTTGTTTCCAGGTGACAAGGAAGGTATTGCCCGCTCAGAAGATCTTGGACGCGATCTATCTTCAGTGCAGACGTTAATAACCAAGCAGGTACGGTAATGATACATTCTTATGAGCTCTTGTTCATATGCGAAGGCGGCCAGTTTTTGGTAAACTTGCATCACGTGAATAATGTGCTCAGGCGAGTGGATAGTATTATGCAAGCACTTGCTATGGTCACTTCTGTTTATGTAGACACTAAAAGGACTGTGTTTCCATGCATTAAGTTGCTAATGCATAGATTCCTCTCTCTTTACGACAAAAATTGGTAAAAAGTGCGCTATCCAACTTTATTTACTTGGCTAAAAGTTACTTTAAATGTATTGTATACCATGAGTCCTTGAAGTTTATATTGATCAATGTCAGAGGAAAATTCATAAGTTCAACTAAAAGACGTTACTTTCATCAAACCCAGGGATTTGGCATAATCAAAAGGAAAAAGAACTGCAGTTTTCTCCCAATGTTTCGTTAACTCGTATTAATTTCATGCAACTTAACTCAACTATTACTGCCACTATGTACAGTCTTCTTTTGACATAGAACCTAAAATGAGTTATGGATTTATTGTTATTTTGTAGCGCGATAAATTAGGTTACATTAGGTAACTAGGGAGATTATACGATCGTTATTAGTCTTATATCCGAGATGTTAAATAAGAATTGTATACACTTTTGACCATGTAGGAAACATTTGATGCTGGTCTTCAAGCATTCCAAAATGAAGGAATCGCTCGTGTCACAGTCTTGAAGGATGAACTGGTAAAATCTCAACACGAACAATCCCCAGCCATCATCAAACGTCACGATGACCTCATTAAAAGGTACGCAAGAAATACACTCGTCCAGATTCTCGGTTTTGTGCCTCTTGTGAGATTACTTTTTTTGTCATTTCTAGGGAAAAAATGTCATGAAATAAGATACCTATTTTCGTTAGTCCTTACCGGAGATATTAAACTTCCGTCTTGACACTTTGAGTTTGTTATCGCTCAGTCATTACAGCAGGACCTCAGTTTGATATTTCCCGTAGAAACCTCACTCCAGGGCCCGGTTGTTCAAAGCCCGATTAGCGCTAATTCTGGGTTAACTCTATAGGTTTTATTAGCAGCTAATCCAGGATTAGTGCTACCCGGGCTTTGAACAACTGGGCCCAGGTGAATAAGTAGTTTATATAGCTTGTGTTGTGCATTAGGTGGGAGCAGCTGCTGGAAGATTCCAAGACTCGAAAGGAGAGACTGCTGCATGCTCAGGATCAGTACAAGAAGGTAACGCTGTAGTGTTTACTGACAGAAGGAAAGAGGGTCAAGTTGGCGAAGAAGGAAGATAGAAGGGATGATAGACCTTTGGATGGGCAAACAGACAGACAGACCATCAGACAGATGGACAGACCTATAGGGGGTAATAATATAGACAGACAGATGATAATAATAGCAATAATGATAATTATAATTATTAATAACTATTAATAATATAGACAGACAGACTGATGATAATAATATAGACAGACAGACAGACAGAAGGTAATAATACAGACAGACAGATGGATAGATGGATGGTAATACTAATAATAATATAGGCAGATCAGCAGCGGAACAAAAAGGGAAAACATAAGGCAATAAAT
Source organism: Antipathozoanthus remengesaui (assembly GCA_025434805.1). Taxonomy (NCBI): domain Eukaryota; kingdom Metazoa; phylum Cnidaria; class Anthozoa; order Zoantharia; family Parazoanthidae; genus Antipathozoanthus; species Antipathozoanthus remengesaui. Next base: position 7,630 of record JANSTR010149052.1, on the reverse strand, counting down.
GTATTTTAACTATTGCTGTATTCTCGAGTGTAGAGAAATATGTTTTGGATATTTGTGAACGGGTGACAAGTATGCCAAACGAATGAACATCTGATCGTAGTGTAATCCAGCGGTAGTAGCACATGAATAATGAAATTTCTTTTAACCAAAGGTGGAGGACCTGTTTCTGCTGTACGCCAAGAAGGCCTCGGCATTCAACAGTTGGTTTGAGAATGCAGAGGAAGACCTTACAGACCCGGTTCGCTGCAATTCCGTTGAAGAGATCAGGGTGAGTTTGGATTGCAGCTTAGCCGAGTTTGCCTCTCCTGTCACATTTTTTGTACAGTTATTTGTAGATTTTTATCCAGTGACAATCCTATTCAGTATTTCTTATTACTGACATTTCTATAGATTCTTAAATTTGGTTCATTTCCGGGTTCATTTCCAACTCGGATTAGTTTTTCTATAAAATCGAACATTAACCCACCCCCATTCCACCAAGTTACCCCACCCGTGTATAAGCCCATGTATCTGCTAATAAAAATAATTCCTTGTAACCTATGTGTTTAGGCGCTTGAAGAGAGTCATGATCAGTTCCGTCAGTCTCTGGATGTGGCCGAGGAAGATCTCAGAACCTTAAAGAGATTGGACAGACAGATCAAGGGTTACAATGTGTCCATTAATCCGTGAGTCATGAGTTACTCACTCTTCATTCATTAGAATGATCACACTTTACGTTATATTGCATTGTTCTGGCTTAGTTTTTAATGACCATCCTTCACATTAAGTTGTACCAGTCTGCCTTCGTCTGTACTGCTGTCATTTTAAGTCGAAGCATTCATGATACGTCTCATCAAGAGGTTGTATTTTATAAAGTTTATTTCAGGTTATAGTAATCTGTTGAGAAGTTCTGAAGTTACAACATGTCGCTCAGTTTTAAAACTTTCTTGAGACTCGAACGGTTGATAACATTTGTTTGTCCATGTGTTGGGGAGTTTCCAGCGACTTTCGTTAAGTTTTAGAACACTCAGGATTCTAAGGGTTTAACATTACTGAACTAAGCGTGATGTATTTCTAACCTAGTGTTGAAGAGTTCTGATTGATATCTCACGAAATCGTTCAACTGCCTTCTTACTTCAGCTACACCTGGTTTACCATGGAAGCTCTCATGGACACGTGGGCCAATCTAGAAAAGATCATCGAGGTATGTTTGTTCCATTATACTGGGGATACTTCCTCCGTTGGTGATCTTGTATTTCGCCATTTGTAATCACCATTCACTTCGTCATGTTTTCAGGAGCGGGAAGAAGACCTGCGCAAAGAGGCCCAACGTCAGGACTACAACGATGCTCTTCGCCAGGAGTTTGCCCACCATGCAAACAAGTTCCACTCATGGCTTACGAATACCAGGTCTGTTTGATGTCAAAATAAACAGGGAGAATTTCTGAAGAATGTAATAAACAGGGGGTCGAAATAAACGGGGTGTGGGAAATTTCTAAATAATTATCAAAATAAACGGGTGAGAATTTTTGAAAATTTTAGTAAACTGGGGGTAAAAATAAACGGGAAGTGAAACATGTAATAAATAACAGGAGGTCCCAGTAAACGAGGGACGAGGAATTTTTAGATAATCTAATAACAAGAGCCGGTTTAAAATAATTTATAAATCACGGGAAAACGAGCTAACAAAAAGTTTACTATCATTTAGCATTTTGTAATTAGAAAAGAGGAGATATAACAAGCATGTCATTTGCGTACGAGAATTTGAAAAATTAACAAACAGCGAAGAAGAAAAAATCAAAAAAAATAATGAGCATCCTTGGACATTAATTTGGCAGCTGAGAGTAATTCAGGTCCTGTCCACACGTAGCCAGATATTTTCGAAAACGGAGCTGATTATTTTCTCCGTATTCAAAAAAATTTGCATCCACACGTGGCGTTTTCTAATCATATTTGACCTGGAACCTAGGCGTGACGTCATTGTATTTGAAAACCTTCGTCACGAATACGATAAATCTCCGTTTTCAAAAAATCTCCGCTCTGGAGAGCGTTTTTAAAAACCTCCGTTTACGGTGCCCGAAAATGCTGGCTACGTGTGGACGATAACCATATTATGTGTAGGAGAGGGAGTAACCGTTAAGGTTTACTATATATATTATGTGTGGACGGGGCTTTAGTCATACTGCAAATACTCGTATCAAATGACTGATTATAACAGTATCTGGAATTTGATTTGTCCGCCAAAATGAAACATCTTTGTTGAACTTTAGTTTTTATGTCAGTTGATAATCCATATCTTGGCAGTTAGCAGACCTTGATAAATAGTAATATAAAGTATATTAGTGTTCTTGCTGCTTCACTTCCGAACTTAAAAATCCAAATACTTTAAAACTTCTTTCTTTATCGTTCAAGCAGGTATGGGCTTTTTTAACTGGAGACGTTTAGTTAGTGAGACAGTTTATTAGCATTTAGGATTTGCTCAGAATTTGCGCGAGTATAAATTGGTCTTCATTACGGAATAAGAGCTATACAGGTCCCCAGCCACCTGTGGAGGCTGTAACGTCCTGCCCAGATCCACATCCTAGACATTGTTCTCCACCTTACATTGTCCATGCAGGATGAATATCGTGGGTATAAGATCATAATTTACCCATATAGCAAACTATCTAAGATGAAAAGCAATTTCACCCAACTGCTTAAAATATAAACATTTTGGTAAGCTTAATGGGTTACAAGAATTCGATTATTGATGAGACATCTGTGCTGCAGGGCGGCGATGGTCGAGGAACAAGGAGACCTGGAGGACCAGCTGGCTAAGGTGTTGAACAAAGATAAGGAGATCAGGGAGCACAAGGACGACATGAAGGTGATTGAAGATCTTGGAGCCCAGATGGAGGAAGCACTCATACTTGACAACAAGTACGTTACTCTTTTCTCCCTTTTGACAAATCTAATTAATCGAGAGCTACTGTAGGTCCGCGGGCATATTGGCGTTCATGAAGGATCTTGTGTGGATTTTTTACCGGTGAAAACGTACTGAATACTCTTGGCCCCGGTTCCACGAACACTAATCCAGGATTAAATCCTAATACGTGATTATATGTCAATTTGGATTATAAATGCTGTATTAGTCGATTAGGTTTCCGCTCGTCGTTGGATAAATTTATTTTAAACTCATTATTAACTAAACACAGTTCATAAAATCGATCAAAATTTTTACTAATCCTGTGTTAACGTTAATTGGCTTTTGTGGAACCGGGCCCTTGGGTTTCCAATTCAGAGATCTTCACTAATCCTGTGTGTGTGTTTGTCCAGGTACACCGAGCACAGCACAGTGGACCTTGCTCAGCAGTGGGACCAGTTAGACCAGTTGGCTATGCGTATGAAACACAACCTGGAACAACAGATCCAGGCCAGGAACACCACCGGTGTGTCTGAAGAGAACCTCAAGGAGTTCACAATCATGTTCAAGTGAGTGTTGAAAATATTATGGGAATTTCTGTGTTTTTCAAATTGTAAGGATGGATGAGGTACGAACTGACTCACCGTTGCAATTCTTAATTAGCGGTTCGTATAGTTTCGTGGTTGTTGAACCTTTTCATATAGGAGTTGTTTATGGGTTGTGTAGAAGTAAATGTCAGATTTTTGCAGGTGAGATATTAATAATACAGACAAAGGATTAATTCTGTTTTCCCCTCGATTTACGTTACCAGGTTACGCCCTAATCCTCAGTGAAAGATTGTCAATATAAGTGCCTTAGAATACAACCTGTAGTTGAGACTAAGAATCGCTGGATGACTAGTTTTTTTTTGACAGAAATTTTTTTTCTGCGCGGGCAAGTAAATTGAAGAAGTGCTTTGATCGAATCCCCCCACCCACCGCGCTTCCCTCCATGCAAGAAACGCAAAGTAACATCACTCTCCTCCCTACACAGACACTTCGACAAGGACAAGTCTGGTTACCTGGAGCACCAAGAGTTCAAGTCGTGTCTTCGTTCCCTTGGTTACGACTTGCCGATTGTAGAGGAAGGTCAAGCGGATCCGGAGTTTGAGGCCATCCTTGATGTTGTGGATCCCAACGGGTAAGTGCTACATTTGTGTCATTTTGGTAGTAGTATCTACTCAATCGATCAGTACTCTTTTCCACGTTGTTGAATTATATTATTGATTAGCTGTCGATAACAAACACGATTAGTTACAATAAAGGCCAACGTTTGTTACTTATAACATGCAACAACAGTTTTAGCAAAAAAACAAGGACAATTAACGCCATGCGCGGCGAAGGCCGCTTCTAAGAATTCCTGCTTGAATGAAAAAAAGTAAAGTAAAGTAAAGTGGTACATTTATATTGCGCCTTTTCCATATGAATATGTCTAAGGCGCTTTACAATGATCAGTTTACCCCCAGCGAACCTGAAGCATATGTAGGCGCATCAAGCAGCCGCTTCAAATTGGTCCTTGTATGCTGGTACTCATTTTAACGTCCCCGGGAGGATGGCCATGGAAAGCTGAGTGAACTTTAGCGAGAAAGAAAGTGGCACAAATATTCAACCCTCGACCACGCCAGGAATTGAACCTGGGACCTCGGGGTTGAGAGGCAGAGATCTTTACCATTTCCACTGCGCCAACCCCTCCGCTATGAAAACTGCTTTTGTACAATCTATGAGAAATCTTGGCAAATCTAAGATATTTTCAAGGCCTTAAAAATGCAAACTCAAAAACAGGACTTATTAAGAATGCTGACACCCTGAGCTTCCACAATGTACCACACTTGTTCTTTTGCAAATATTTCTTTAATGAAAGCTTTCCCCAGAAAAGAACGAAGTATTATTCTGTGCTCTGCTTTTTAAATCGATGCTTGCTCATAGTCTTTTCAACCGAAAACCAATTTTATACGTTGCTTTCAAAGTAGAATTCTAATTAAAATAAACTCTCTCTCTTCGCGACTTACCCACCCACACCTACATCCACCCCCACCCCCACCCCAACACCTACACCAACCCTTGGCCTTCTCTTAAGAGCTGGAGTTCTGTGGCTTGCACGAATTAATGGCTGATACAGTAATCGAACTACAGCAGTGAAACCCTGGAGAATACGCAATAGAACGTTTTAGTTACAATCGTCATAATTGGCAATATTTCATTTCAGTGACGGCGTGGTGTCCATGGGCGAGTACATGGCATTCATGATCAGCCGTGAGACCGAGAACGTTGGCTCAAGCGAGGAGGTTGAGAATGCCTTCCGTGCACTCACTGAGGGAGCCAAGAGGCCTTATGTCACTGAGGCAGAGTTCTACCAGGTAAGAGAAATCGTCACGATAGCCATAGATTTCACTCGGCATCTGTTAGTAACATAGTTCTACATCTACATTAAGTCGGTAAAATCCTTTCAAGTATCACACCAACTATTTGAAAAAGAAAATTTGAAATTTAACCAAATTAGCTAAAAGTGAGTTGAAAATAACATGCGTAATAATCTTGCAAAACTAGAAGTAAAATGAAATTCTAACTATAGTACAATTAAAACTTCTGATAACTTTGAATTAAAATGAGATAGCGACTTTGCTTCTGCGATTTCTGCAGGAAGCTCGTTCCACGATCGTACGGTTCTTGGAAGTTTAGTTATGCATCGCTAAGACAAAAATTTCGCAGTCGTTCCAATCAACTATAAATTTTAAGAGAAGGCAGAATGACGAGAAGTGGCCTTTCCGTTCTGATCATCTATAGTGCTCATTCAGTCTTTTCTAGCACTGTTAGTTCATGTATCTTTTAGATGTATAGTCACTGGATAATGTTTTTTGCAGCTTGTCAGTCTTTCCAAAAGTAACGATTTGGGAAATGCTTGTTTCTTACGTCGTGCTTAAACGCGATAACACTGATTGACAATTTTGTATTCGATTGCCCAACGTTTTTAGTTATTGTAATTATAAACTCAGTTTCTTTGCCTTGTCACGGCTTGCGAAATATTTCCCAAGCGTTTAAAGTTGAAACGTAATCTCTGTTCTCTCCTGCAGTCACTGACCAAGGAACAGGCCGACTACTGCATCGAGCGTATGAAACCGTATGTAGATGAGAAAGGCCGCGAAGTGCCTGGGGCCTACAATTACAAGGACTTCTGTCATTTGCTGTTTGTCAGCGCCCAGTAGAGTAACGTAGAATAGTCTTAAACGACGTCATATTACTGTCTGAGCAGGGTATACTACTGCTGCATGACATTCCGTGCAGTGATCGTGCATTTCAGAGAACTAAGATACTTTACGGGTGTGTCTCTTGTGTAACTGCTAACACCACTGACTGGATGTAGTAACATTTGCTCGATTTGGCCAAACAACGCTTGTCTGCTGTTCGAGTTCAGTTGTAGTGTTTCATTTAACTGACCATCACAGTAAACTTAAATTGGATTTTGAGAAAGTTGAACTGATCTAGCAAGTTTGATTAGTGAAGTTTGTTCAATTACTCAAAATACTTGATCGAACTGCCGTAATTTCTGTATTTTACGTGATTGAGATTAAAATCATTGCTTAGCGGCCGGCTACACATGAGCAAGCTTTCATTGGCGTGTTTATATGCCACTGTATAAGTAGAAGTTTGACCAATTTTTTCTTGACAAGCGTCCCTGTTCAATAACTGGCGTGTTAGTTTTTGAACAAGGAGACTTGGAAAGGAAAAATTGCCAAGTTGCGGAACTTGTTCGTGTGGATAATGCAACAAGGAAAACATAACAAGGAAAATCGCGGTCCACACGAGCAAATAAAACTTGTCAAAGAAAACTTGTAAACGTACTTGTGTGGAATCGGCTTTTGGTGTTATCGTCCATACGAGCAAGTAAAATTTACTCGTGTGGCGCCACTTTGAACACTAGCTGTCATGATTTGCTATGTTATAGTGTCAGCGAAAAAGGAAAATAGCTTTCATTGTCTAGAATTATGAATGACACTTAGCTCAAAGGTGAATAAACAATTATTTGGTGGCTGCTGGAACAAGAAAGTCTTATCTCCACCAAGATTTTTTAACCGTGATTATTCTTAGACGCCTGGCCGGTTCCTTTAATATGTTAATATTAACAATTTGACGGAACTATTGAGTAAGAGATTTTATTCTTCAGGCCTACCATATTGAGTTCTGCGACTTTTGACAACAAAATCTTTCAAAGGAACCAAGCGTTCAGTTTCGATAAAAAGTGTATATAAACCTTTGCAGTTAAGACACATTTGTTAGAACAATAGCAACAGTCTGTTAGCAGTTATGAAAAGACAAATTTATTTCCATCTATTCTACTTCACCCATATCTAGCTCTGTGTGGACGAGTGGTTGAACGTCCGTTTGCACGTTGCATATCGTTCCACTGTAGAAACCAGGGATAGTCGTTTTACTGTGTGTTGTGGGTTGACAGTCCGTTGTACGATAACGTAAACAAGTAAGATAATAAAACCAATAAAGGCGCTGTTACAACTTGGTTGTCGTTTTCTGTAAATAATTGTTGTGATAAAGTGGTCAGCGGCTAGTGTGTCTGACTCGGCAAAATCGTTCAAACCCCTAATTGTGTCCATGGTTCCCACTACTCCTGGAATTCCTGAAAAACTCCTGGAATTTTGAGATTTTCTTCCAGGGCCCTGGAAAACTCCTGGAAAAGCAGATAATTTCCCTGTACTCC
>JANSTR010149041.1:0-11063 GCA_025434805.1 Antipathozoanthus remengesaui | reverse complement strand
CTTTTTTCAAAGATGTAAATTTTCCCTGACTCAAAGTGAAATTCCCTGACTTTTCCCTGACCTTGAAGAATTTTTTTTTCCCTGACTATTTCCTGACCTGTGGCAACCATGCTATCATCAGCGCCACGGAAATTGCAGAGATGCCTCAGGAGTAATCTTTGATGTGTGGTTACCTGGTGCAGACGAAAAGCCTGATATCATCAGCAAAATCCAGCAAGCGATCTTTTTAGTAAACTGCCACCTGATTCCTTTCTCACTATGACCGACTATTCTTCTCATGGCTCCCATCTATGCCTACAAGCATCCTTGTATGTTCCCGCCAGCTTAGTTACAAACTGAATTTGACAGTTGTCCTTGATCTTCTGGGGCACAAATACAGTCCTCGTGGGAGTACTATCACCTTTCAGATTATACTATCTTCTCTGGGACTTCATACTTCTGCATGATTGGCTGGAATATAATTCAGTGTTCTGTTCTGATCCCTTTGTTTCCTAAAATGAAGGGTTATGAATGCAAAACTTTGGCGAAGTTGATTATGCTAAATATCGGAAGTGCCGTGCGCGAGGTGGCGCGAGTCCTTCTATTAAATCTCACATTACCTAAGTATAGTAACTAATCTCAACTTTCCTGGTTTTTATTCGCGTCTTACCGGTTTATCATTGGGATAGGCGGAATAGAGTCGTGCTTGGATAATATAATTCTCCGTCTACAACTACAAAGTTCAACCGAGAACTGGTTCGCTTTAGTGATACTAAACACATTGGTAACAACGAAACTAGAAACAACACCAATTAACTTGGCTAACAAATACTGCTTGTCAGAACTATTGTGAGCGCCTTGCAGGCAGCACGCATATGAACTAGCTCCAACTAATTCATCCTTTACTTGGTCATTTTTGACAAATACACTACCAATATTAGTCAGAAAACATTCTAGGCTTTCAGAAGACTAGTATTGAGAGAAGATGGCAATAACATACACAAGAACAGCTTTGAACACGTTTTCCTGGTACGCCATAGCAAAGTCACTTAGCCAAGATCTATGGGGCCAGCTAACAAAGTTACACATTTCGCGTTTTCCACCAACGCGCCGGGGCAAGCGAGCAGGACAACGGAAACAGAGATCCATTCCGGTCACCGTCAGAAGAAGCGAAAGGAATATCGACCTTTCTAGTTTTGTGTTTTCTCCTATGATTTCAAACTCTATCATTTCCGAAGAACTTCATTTGCATAAGCTCACCAAGAACCAATTAAATATTCAAGTTCGCACCTCCTCCGGTGGCAAGACCAACAACATCTAAACCGACTGTTCGCAAAATTCTAGCCTGCGTAGCGGCTCAAGAGACTGGGGAAGAAAGCGAGCGAGTGGACGAGAAAGAATGGGGAGGAGGGAAAGGAAAACTCATTTTCCTTTTTCCCTCCTCTCCATTCTTCCTCGTCCACTCGCTCGCTTTTTTACCCGGCCCCTTGAGACGCTACGCAGACTACAAAATTCCAGAACCGGATCAACCTCAAATGTAACACCTAGCAAGGTTCCAAACCTTCTGGTCGCAAACGTGATGTCTCTCGTCCCCAAAGTCGATGAAGTACGGGTATTTATTTTTCGCAGAAATATCGACATCGCATTTATCACGGAAATCTGGTTAAAGGAAACTGTGACCGATGGAGTTGTCGTCATTCGCGCCATTTGGGCTGTCCGATTATGAATACTACTCTCCTTCACAGCCATTCGCGCCATTTGGGCTGTCCAATCATGAATACTACTCTCCTTCACAGCCATTCGCGCCATTTGGGCTGTCCAATTATGAATACTACTCTCCTCCACAGCCATTGGCGCTATTTGGGCTGTCCTATCATGAATACTACTCTCCTCCACAGCCATTCGCGCCATTTGGGCTGGCTGATCATGAATACTACTCTCCTCCACAGTCATTTGCGCCATTTGGGCTGTCCGATCATGAATACTACTCTCCTCCACAGCCATTGGCGCCATTTGGGCTGTCCGATCATAACGTCATGGTGGCGACTCCACTACAGGGAAGACGCAACAACAACACCAAGAAAACCATGACCACGCATGACTTACGGGCCAGCTCAAAAGCATCTATGGGGAGATTTCTGACCCCCATCGATTGTTTCCTATTGTTCGCCCCACTCGAGGAGTGCGACGAGATGTGGAACACTTTTACCGAGATAGTGCGCATCGGTCTTGACATCTTAATGTCGCAGAAATAATATCGCGTCTCCTGAAGAGACAAAAGGCCTTTACTAAGCATGGGCCCGAGTCTACTCAATTCAAGTACCTTAGGAACCTCGTTAACAGGGAGAGGAGGAGCGTGTCGAGCACGCTATTATGAATCAAAGTTACAACAGCTAAAGGGTGAAAACCCTAAGAAATGGTGAGACGAGCGGCTAAGTGGCGCGAAGACGAGAAACGGTGACCTAGTAAATTTAATAAACGTTAAACATTTTTTAATTCTCTCCAGACCAGATCAAGCCAATGCCATCAACTCGGCATTTCTCGAGCGTCGTAAAGTCTACAAGTTACGCGAGACGCTTGCTCGCCTCCCCCTGGAGGACACGCCCAAGTTTTTAAGCGTCACCGAAGATCGCGTCCAGAAATTTTTGGCGAATCTCAATCAAAGCAAAGCGACCGGACCAGATAATGTGCCGAATTGGTTTTTGAAGGAGTACTCGCGATCGGACATTCTGGCCTTCCCCATCACTCAAATCCTCAATGCATCATATCGAGAGCAGAGGTTGTCCGCCACCTGGAAGATGGCCGATGTCCTCCCTCTTCCAAAGAAGAAGCCCGTGCTCAACTTGAAGAGACTTGAAGGTAGCAGAGGAATTTGTGGTGGAGGATGTTGTTAAACCAACTGTTCTGGACGTGATTCATGGAAACCAGTACGGGGTGATCCCAAAGTCATCTACCACCATGGTTCTGATAAGCATGCTACATGCGTGGTCCCTCGGGACGGACGGAAATGGGGCGACAGTGAGAACTATATGTTATTTGACTATCGAAAGGCTTTCGATTTTATTGACCATAGTATTTTAATTGAAAAGCTATGCAAATTAGATATACCCCACAGTGTTGTAAATTGGATCATAGATTCCTTTTGGATGGATTCCAACGCATTAAATTAGCTGAGGGCTGTTTTTCCGAGTGGGCTCCAGTTCCTCCGGGGTACCACAGGGTACAAAATTGGGCCCGTGGTTATTTGTTTTGATGATTAATGATTTAGATATCCAATCACCACTTTTATGGATATTTGTTGACGACACAACCGCCTCTGAGGTAATCCACAAGGGAAATGTTTGCAACGCACAGGGTATAACCAATAAATTAATCAAATACTTTCTTGTACAGCTAAAACGGGCTCATGTACCTCCCTCAGACATTGTTCTTTTCTATATTTCGTGCGTGCGATCTACTGTAGACTACAGAATTCCGGCTTTTTACAACGCGCTTCCGCAGTACCTTAAGAATGAGCTCATGCGTATCGAGAAAAGGGCATTATCAATAATCTAGCCCAGCACGAGCTACAACAAAGCCTGCGAAGTTTTAAGAATAACGCCAATAGCCGAACAACATAGTCTGCTGTGCAGTAAAATGTTTGAATCCATAGTAGCCGACCCTAATCACAAGCTACATGGTTTACTGCCACAGAAAAACAATGTCAGTTACAACCTCCAATCGTCCCTTTGTTTTACCGCGTGTCCACACCAACAGGTCAAATAATACGTTTATACTTGCAATGTCTCGGCAACTCAGTGCATCTTTTCATATGTCATAGATTTTTTTCTCGATTTTTAGTACAAGGATGAAGAAGTTTCACAAATTTAATCATTTTTACTATAGTTTATTTAATATAGATTTATCAACAATTGTAGTATTATATATTATTATAGAAATCTTATATTTTGTAAAGTTACTTAATTCAGCCTTCGGGCTGCGATGTAATTTTAAATAACCCATTTATCCATCTATCTTGTCGTGAGAATCAGTATTCTTGAGGGAAGTTCAGATGTGCTATCAATAGCAGACGCCGAAGTTGATCGACCTTCGTTTAATTGTAAACAAAATAGACCTACTTTACTGATTCCAATGCCTTGTGTGCCCATACTGGCCACCTAGCTTGTTGTTATTGGCTTCACCGTCAGTCAATTGCCAATATCGTCTGGAAGGGTGATCGAGCAGATATTCCAAATATGGTAAACTATAACAGTCAACTGTGTGAATGAACCAATACTGGCATAGCCAAGCTGGTTCTAAAGTCCCGGCTTTCGTCATTTCTGTTCCTACTCTATTACTCGTGTTCAACTCCAAGTCCTGAATCCTACAGTGAAACGGAATGTGAGTTCGCCGCTGTATTCGCAAAGACAGAGCAGAGATCCGTTTGTAGTATTTCACGATTTTGTTCGTCGACTGCTAATACAGTGATAGGTGGCACATGTTAGAATCCATCCGCTATAATTATACTCTTAGTCATTATCAACAGTCCTTCTCAAGACCACTGATATTAAATTATCTGGGTTTATACCATTCAGCATCAGTCCTCAGGACTACTAACCTGGAAGATCATACCACCACTGATATTAAATTATCTGGGTTTATACCATTCAGCATCAGTCCTCAGGACTACTTACCTGGAAGATCACACCACCAATGACAATGATTCACCTGGGTTTAGGCCATTCACTGTCGTCATGTCAATTACCACTAACAGACCTTCTAAGGACTACTCTCAACCAGACGACCATGCCACCAATGACAATGATTCACTTGGGTTTAGGCCATTCAGCATCAGTCCTCAGGACTACTTACCTGGAAGATCACACCATCAATAACAATGATTCACCTGGGCTTAGGCCATTCACTGTCGCCACGTCAATCACCACCGACAGTCCTTGCCATTTCACACTACTCTTACTCGGAAGATCATTGCACAGCAGGACGGACGTGCTTAGAACAGCTTCGGTCCGCTTTTCTTTTGAGGACTGTGAGCAGCAGTCAGCTAAATATCGTAACTAATACCAGTAGAAAGCTAGGAACTATGGGAGAGGTGAAACAAACAAAAAAAGAAACAGGAAGAGGTAAGCCATGTCAATTCCATCAGTTGCAGAGAAGAATCTACTCGAGTCCCAGCGCGGATTCCGCCGTAACGGCAGCACAACTGACATGATCTTCACAGTCGGACAGGTCCAAGAGAAATGCACTGAGCAGAATATGTGCCTCTATGAGGTCTTTATCGACCTGACCAAAGCATTGGGCACGAGATAAGCACTGTGGGCAATCCTCGGAATACTTGGCTGCCCAGTGAAATTCACCACTCTCACTGCACTGCTTCACGACGACGTGACTGGAGAAGTGTTGTCGGACGACCAGCCCTCTAGAACATTTGTTATCTCAAACGGAGTTAAAACAAGAATGTGTGCTCGTTCCAGTGTTATTCAACCTCTACTTCACACAAGTGCTTCTCCATGGCATCAGAGATTTCGATCGTGGCATCTAAATCAGTTACCGTCTCGACTAGTCACTATTTGACCTCAGATGTCTGGCAACAAAGACTAAAACGCTGAAGACGTTACTCCTTGAAGCTCTGTTTGCCGATTACTGTGTTCCAATGGCCCACAATGAACAACATCCACAGGAAAATTTTGACAAATTCTCTGAAGCTGCAAAAACATTTGGCCTGATGATCAGTCTCGGCAGGAAAGAGGTCCTTCTCCAGCGTGCACCAGCGTCCTTTCCCCGACCGCCTTGTATCAATATCGATGGCACTCAGTTGAAGAATGTCGAGTCATTCAAATACCTAGGGTTTACTATCTCCAGTGATACGACTCTGGACAGGGAAATCACTGCAAAGATTTAAAAAGCTAGCCATGCATTTGGCAGGCTTCGCACCAATGTCTCACAGCACACAAATATCTGTCTGTCTACCAAACACAAAGCCTACATAGCAATAGTTCCTTTATCACTGCTTTATGACTGTGAAACTTGTACTCTTTACTCCAGGCACCTACGAAAGCTGGAGCAGTTTCACGCATGCACACTGCGCTCCTTTGGCAAGAGAGGGCCAGTACTACCAGTATTGACGGTATGATCCTCAAAACCCAATTATGCTGTACTGGTCAGGTCATCCTAATGGACGAGTCCAAAATATCTCCCAAGCTTTTCTACAGAGAGTTAACTCAAGGCAGACGCAAACAAAGGTTGACCCAAGAAGAGCTACAAGGACAACATTAAGTCAAACGTCAAATGGACAGGCATCAAACCGAAGGAACCGGAGACCGCCGCAACCAATACATCTGGATTGCGAGTGAGTGACAAGAGCGCTGCTAGAACGACCGCCGCTTATGTATCGCAACAGCGAGAGATCGCCTAAAAAAGAGTATTGAAGACCCCAATCACAACCGGAGGCATAACATGCCCAATCTACAACCGAATCCTCCGGGATTGGACTCCGGAGTCACATACGTACACACCGTTGACACATTTTTCATTACAACTACATCCGATGGATTCAAGTCATCAACTCATTTGTGCTATGTTAACGCCGGTCTCGCCTTCGAGAGACAATCTATCAATGCACTATATGATCAAGACTGAAAAGCCCATCCAATTCTTCCACCTAAAGCACAATTGAAGCAGCATTAATTTATTCTTAGGATATTGTCATCATTAGTGTTACCCGCCATTACCATGCACATCTCCCACATCTTCAGTGTGATATACGGTAAACTAAAGCTGTTGACATTTCCAAGTAGAACGCACTAGTTCATAGTTACAAACGCAACCTTACTGACTCCTGATTAGTGCAAATGCCGAATACTGCAAGAAAACATGTTGCAACGCCAAATGTGATGTGTTTAAATAGGCCGTTGTATATTCTAAGCCAGAACAGGTCGATGTCCAGTTTAAGCACGGCAATACCCTGTTTCTTGTCAGGAAATGCAGTGTTGGATGCCAACTTATCACAGATTTTTGCGAATTTATTTTGTGTATATGTATATGTTATGAAGTGCTCCCCACGAGGGGCTTCTCAGCACTTGCAGCTCACGACGTCAAACCACAACCATGCACAAACGCCTCTTGCAGCCGCGATATTGTCCATGCTTGAACTCGGAGCACAGTCTAAAACCAGATGAAATAGGCTGTACATAGGTGATAGACCACAACACCAGAATTATGCTACTCTTTTTGAGAAGTATGGGGTTCCGTTCAAGTCGCCCGATAGAAAGTCAGAGCTTAATGTCCCTGTCCGCTGACGGTGTGGCGAAAGAAGGTCCCGAAATAATTCAACCATCGGTAAGGCCGGGGACTGAACCCGGGAACTTGGATTGCAGTCAAAGATCTAACCGAATGAGGCTGCCACGCTCAGCACTAGTTACCCCAAACTGAGTAAGTAAAACCATTTGGTTGCTACCAATGCGATAGGTCCATTTAGAGATTTCTTCCTATCCCTGCGCATAGCCCTGTCAAAGAATTGTCATGTTGATACTGCAATCCAGATTATCTCATGGTTTTCATCCGATCCGCCATGAGGATGCGCTTTGACGATCTGATGTCCGGTAGGACAATCTTCCGCGAGAACTTCAATTGTGGTGTAAACACTATCGAATGTAGTTTGGAACTAAAATCGCCGGAACCTAAGAGGATATTTTTAGGCATAGATAGGAGATGACAAGAACAGTAGACCATGGTGAAAAAGGAATTAGGTAGAAGTTTACTTTAAAGCTCGTCTACTGGACTTTGCAGATAATATTGAGCTTTTCTTCTGCACCAAGTAATCGTGCATCCACGATTAGACTTGAGGCGCCTCTGCGATTTTCGCGGTGCTGATGTTAAAATGAAAGGTACTCTGGTCCAACGGAACCAACTGCTAGGGATACCTGAGTAACTCACTAATAACTCATTAACTTCCTGCATCACTAGTGGAGTGCAAATTCACTGTGGCTTTATGTAACTCAATTAGTTACCAGGCGAACCTGGCCATTACTAACTTGCTGAATTTCTACTTTTTTAGGCTTTCGATAGTTTTGTTGCTAATCGAGGAAACTGTATATTCTTACCCCCTCCTCCTGCCCCCGTGTTTCCACATCCACCCTCTTTGGTCTTCTCACCCGTAGATTCTTTTGCCCCCCTCCCTTGGGTTCTCAACCCCTCTACTGCCCCTCCATCCCTCCTACACTCCTCCTCTCCACCCCCTCCTCCCCCCTCCATCCCATCCACCCCCTTCTATCCCCTCCAATCCCTCTACTCCCCCTCCACTTCCCCTCCAACCCCCTCTCTACTCCATCCCTCCTCTAGGGTTAGCCTCCATTCCTGGGTCACCAGGTTAGCACTATCAAAAATCGAAGAGTAGAAATTCAACAAGTTAAAAATGAGTAGGATCGCCTAGTAACATGTTGAGTTACATGAAGCCACATTGAATTTGCACTCCACTAGTAATGCAGGAAGTTAGTGAGCTGGCAGTGAGTTACTAAGGTACCTCTCGCTGTTGGTTCCGTTGGACCAGAGTGTCTGTCATTCTATCATCAGCGCTGCGAAAATCCTAGAGTCGCCTCAAGACTAATCTTTGATGTATGGTTACTTGGTGCAGAAGAATAGCGTGATATCATCTGCGAAGTCCAGTAGACGAGCTTCGCGGTACATTTCCACCTGATTCCTTTCTCACCATGGCCTACTGTTTTTCTCATCTCCCAATCAATGCCTATTAACACCCTTGTAAGTTTTTGCCAGATTAATTTGAAACTGATTTAGATAGTTCTCGTTGATCTTTTCGGGCAGAATTTCAGTCCTCGTGGAATACTGTTACGATTCAGTTCTTACCATCTTTGATCTGGGACTCCGTACGTCTGCATGATTAGCCATAGGTTTTTACATGAATTGACTGTAATTCGGTGTTCTTCTATTCACAGTATGAAGATCTGGTCCCTTTGTTCCCTTAGTAGGAGGCGGATGAATACAAAACTTCGGAGAAGTTGATTATGCCAAATGTCGAGAGTGGCTTGCGTGAGGTAGCATCAATCAGACACAGAACTTCTATTATATGTCGCTGACCTGATCCAAAGTTTCCTGGTTTCTATCCGGCTCTTGTCGATTGACAATTGGGATAAGCAGATTAGAGACATGCTTTGACAATTTTAACTGAGATGTGGTTCATTTTAGTAGAATGATGCTAAGCACATGGGTAACAACGAAAACGGAAACACCTATTAATCGGCTGGCTAACAAATCCTGCTTCCCTTGAGAATCAGTATTCCTGAGGGACGTTCAGTTATGCCAGCAATAGCAGACGATGAAGTTGATCAAGCTTCGTTTACTTGCTAAATATTATAAACCTACTGAATTGATTCCAATGTCTTGCATGTGTGTCATGAAACTCATATACTGGGGACGTGGAGAGGCCATCTGGCTTGATATTACTACTATCACCACCAACGCATGTCAAATATATTTGGAAGAGCGAGCAAATGTTACAAATACGGTAACTACAACAGCCTAATGTGTAGTAAAACCAACACTGACATAGCCAAGCTATTTATAAAATCCAGGTATTGCTCATTAATGGTCCTACCCTACCAACTCGTGCTCAATGAAAAAATCGAATCTTACAGTTTCACAGGATGTAACCGAGAAAGTTCAGTGTGCTTGAATATGCCGCTGTCTTCACTAAGCCAGAGCTGATAGGTGCCAACTTATAACAGCAGCAAGTGACAAGTATATCAGCGAATTCAGAGATTTAGCCTTTGTAATGGGTTGTCGTGTCGCTTCGACGAATGAACGTTAGACCTACTAGATGTAACTTGGAACACGTCAAATTTGATGCATTCACCAACCCGCAAACAGATCGTCCAATTTGAGTACTTCAATATATTTTTCTTTGTAAGGAAATCCATTTATGGAAGACAACTTTTCACAGTCTTTGCAAAGTTAATCGCAAGCCATTGATTGCGAAAATATCGAGAGTGTTTTCGCCACATAGAAAAGTAGAGCCATCTGATTACCACCGAGTTAATACAGGCCTCAGGCAAGAAAGAGTCTATATATCTGGCTCAGATCCCTTGCATGAACCAGTAACACTATCCAATACCACCTTATTTGTACCCTGTTACCATAGAGACACGCTGACATGCTTTGGGCAGTGCACGATATCCCGAGCACAGCAGTAAAGCTGCAAGTCGTTTGAGTAAGACGTTCCACAAATGATGACAATAGTCTCTGATGGTTACTCCACTCAACTTTTGTTTTAGCCAAACCTATTGTCTTCAAATAATACTCACCATCTTAGGCTTGAGGTATTGTCCAACTGCAATTCGCAGACTGCCATCTTTCAAAAGCGCAAGGTTGGCCTTAAAACAATGGCAGCTCCATATATCTGTCATATATACGTCAGGCGCATACCCTTCACTCGTCCAATTAAAACACCGAAAATTTCCTTTATTTCAATCCTAAACTGAACCCACGTTTTCTTGGTAAGGACCATGTCATGATCCAAACTTATCAACTTACCGTCATCAGATACATCTCTAAATCGTCTACGATCCTGAAAAGAGAAGATGATTGGTTCACCGGGGTGTGAAAATTATATTAGGAAAGACAACTACATGTTCCTGAAATAAAAGATCGTCAGTAGATTAGGATAACTAAAATGTGTGCAATATTACCCATCGAAGAGAACTCTTAAGTACTGTTGCTAACTTGAAAACATAGGTAACTCCTAGTGTCCCATTCACGTCGCCTGGCGCAAAAAAAATACTGAATACTTTTGTCATTGTTTTTACAAAATCGGGCAAACGAATATGGAGACCGTCGTTTTAAATGTTCATTTTATTTTAACGTAAAATGAATATAAGCCTGTTTTGTGCATAAAGTTGTTTTCCATTAAGCCGTTAAATTGTCCCAAACAGTTTGCAAATGGGTGTTTTTATACTACTGTATTTGAAACTTAAAACAACATATAAACTCAAATTTACCATACTAAAATTGTTGTTCAATTTCAGTAAAATAGCGGCAAGTAGGGGAGGGGGGGGGGTGGTATACCATGAAGAGTG
>JANSTR010149030.1:0-11063 GCA_025434805.1 Antipathozoanthus remengesaui | reverse complement strand
CCAAATTGTTGAGCAGTATTCCAACTTAGGTCTGAGAATAGCTGTATAGGCTTTTTCCTTTAGGGCTTTAGATCTTATTCGTAGGTTTCTCTTCAGAAATCCAAGGGTTTTATTGCCCTTGGATGTAGTGTTTCCAATATGGACGTTCCACTTGAGATCTTTCGCGAGATGTACACCAAGATATCTAGCACTGGTCACAGTCCTCAGAACAGTGCCGTGAAGGGTGTAGTTGAAATGGATGTCCTGCCTCTTCCTGCTTATTCGTAGGACTTCACACTTGTCAGGGTTGAAAGACATATCCCAGTCCCTTTCCCATACTTCCAATCTTTGAAGGTCTGCCTGGAGTTTTAAGGAATCCTCTTGAGAATTGATTGCAAGTAGCATGGCTGTATCATCCGCGAACAGGTGAACCCTTGAAAGGACGTACTCAGGCAGGTCGTTTATAAAGGTCAAAAATAGGGCGGGGCCAATTGCGGATCCCTGAGGGACACCGGAGAGAACTGGGAGGTATGATGATTGGAAACCGTCAACGACTACACATTGTTGTCTTCCGTGTAGGAAGTCCCGTATCCAAAGTTGCGTGTCACCTCTTATCCCGTAGTAATCAATCTTTGAGATCAATTTTGTGTGAGAGACTTTATCGAAAGCCTTTGAAAAGTCTAGCACAATTAGATCAGTTTGCTTGCGGCTTTCCAAGTTTGTGTGCAGAGTAGTTGTTAGTTCGAGAAGCTGCGTTTCACAGGACCGGCCAGATCTGAACCCATGCTGTAGATTGTATAAGATGTTGTATTTATCAAGGTGTTTCATCATGTTGCTAGTGATTATATGTTCCATGATCTTGCTGCAGATACAAGTGAGAGATATGGGGCGATAATTAGTTGCACAGTCCTTATCTCCCTTTTTGAATACAGGACAGATCTTTGCTGACTTCCAGTCATCTGGGACTTGGTGAAGTTTAAGGGACATGGAGTAGATCTTCTGGAGTACTGGTGCTATCTGTGAAGCCAGCTGTTTGAGGACGATGGGTTGGATGTTGTCAGGTCCAGCAGCCTTGTGGGGTTTCAGATTTTTCAACAGTTTTTGGATACCAGGTGTTGTGATGGAGATTTCAGGCATAGAAGGAAAAGGACTACAGGTATCTGAGGGCAGAGGTGTGTCTGTGTTGGAACTTGTGAAGGCAGAGTAGAATGTATTATTTAGTACGGACGCTTTAGCAGCAGCATCAGATACAAGCTGACCACGATGTTTGAGGGATGGTATTCCGGAGGGGTCATTTTTTGCATGCTTGAAGAGAGACCAAAAGCGTTTGTTTGAGACATGGGCTGCTTCTGTTGTGTTGTCGGTCGGAGTTATTACATCTTCTATGTACTTCCAATGGGCTGCCCTTAATTTACTTTGGACGGCATGCTTTATAATTCGGTACCTTGGATCTTTTTTGCGATGGAGTTTGTCGCGCTTTCTCATGAGTCGCCGCAGTTTAGAATCAACATAAGGGAGTCTGTTTTTCTTTCTTGCTTGTTTGGAGGGGATATACTTCTCAACAGCATTATGTAGCTCGTTCTTGAAAGACGACCACATCTCGTTGATAGAAGTAGTAGCCGTATGCTCAGGAAAATGTTCCCAACTGGTTTGACAAACTTCAGGAAGTTGTAACAACCCAATAAGAAACAGAAAGAGAAGAACCTGCTGAAGTAGGATTTGATAGTACGCGAGAAGAGTGGATGATTCTAGCTGACCGTCGTATGCCATTTAAAAATTCTTGTGAAGAGAATTCTGTCATTGATTGGAACCAAGACAGAATTAACTATAGTGATCAACAAATAGGT
Source organism: Antipathozoanthus remengesaui (assembly GCA_025434805.1). Lineage (NCBI taxonomy): Eukaryota > Metazoa > Cnidaria > Anthozoa > Zoantharia > Parazoanthidae > Antipathozoanthus > Antipathozoanthus remengesaui. Next base: position 9,237 of record JANSTR010149030.1, on the reverse strand, counting down.
GAAATGCCAACTTGGATAAAATCAAAAAGAGTGGAAAGTAGTGGAGCTGTCGAACAGAACTCTCAAAGTGTAGACCTTAGTAGTTTTAGTGAAATGCAAGGACTTGCATACAATATTGTAAAGGACCATTCTCAAGACATGTCTGAGGATAAAGAACCACTTCGTTTGATAATGAATGGTGTTGCAGGAACTGGTAAAAGTTATGTCATAAATGCTATTCGTAGCCTTTTAGGACAAAAGTGTGCTGTTACTGCACCAACTGGCAAGGCTTCCTTTAATATTGGAGGTGTAACAATCCACTCTCTTTTAAAACTACCAGTTGGTTCTAGAGGTAATAAAGATTTGACAGGTCAAAGCTTGAGTAGACTTCAAGAGAGTCTTAGCGGAATCGAATATATAATTGTAGATGAGTATTCATTACTTGGCCAAACAACTTTTGGTTGGATTGATAGACGGTGTAAGCAAGCAACTGGTTTTCACAATAAGATACTGGGAGGCATATCTTTCATTTTGGTTGGTGATCCAGCACAGCTACCACCTGTTGCTGACAAACCACTTTACCATAGCAAACCAACTGGAAGTATTGGTGAACAAGGATACCAACTATACAGCATGTTTGAAAAAGTAGTCAAGCTTACTGTAATAACCCTGAACAAGAGCAGTTCAGAGACTTGCTCTCACGACTTCGTAAGGGTGAATCGACAGTTGATGACTGGAAACTGTTACTGTCTCGTCAGCCATCGCATGTCAGTAATTTGGCTGATTTTGATGATGCCGTTCGGCTGTATCATGGAAAAGAAGATGTCAAAAACTATAATAACGAAAAGCTTGCCAAACTAGAACAACCTGTTGCTCATATACATGCTCGACATTCTTCTCCTTTAGCTAAAACTATTAGTCCTGATGACATGTCTGGACTGGAACCATCGCTACTATTAGCCAAGGATGCTAAAGTTATGCTAACAACCAATTTATGGCCATCTGTAGGACTCTGTAATGGTGCTACTGGGAAAGTTGTGGATTTTGTGTTCCAGCAGAACTGTCAACCCCCCGACTTGCCAGTTGCAGTTATTGTTCAGTTTGATGACTATAGAGGACCATCTATTAGCGAAACTATTCCATCATGTGTTCCAATATGCCCTATCACTGTTTCAATGCAGTCACCAGACGGTTTTCATGAAAGACAACAGTTACCTCTTAGACTTGCATGGGCAATAACTATTCATAAAAGTCAGGGACTAACCCTCTCTAAGGCATGGATTGATATTGGTAAATCAGAGATCAATCCAGGTCTAGCCTATGTTGCATTAAGTAGAGTTAAAACTCTCTCGTCCTGTATTATTGAACCAATGACATTTGAGAGACTTACCAGCTTGAAATCTTCATCAACTTTGCAATATCGCCTAGCAGAAGAGCAGCGACTAGAAACCTTAGCAAATGCAACTCACATTACATACCTTGGACAAAATAGGTACTAATACTAAACAGAGTGCAAATACCTTGTGCACAGTCACTGTACATGCAAACCTCCTAATGTAGAAATCCATTAATGACTAAGGGAAAATTGTAACAGGTGTGAACAAACATTTTTATTATGACAATTATCTACTTGTGCTAATTTTTTTATTGTAAAACTGAGTTGTACACACTTTTGCTTAAACTCTATAAAACAAGACTACAAAATCGTTGCCAAAAGCCATCTGCATTATATATTGTCAAGTAGACGCTAAAAAGAAGCCTTCAGCTTGTGTCTTGAAGATCATTAAGAAAACATAGCTACCTAAACCATGTACATGTTTTTGAAGGGAAATGTGTTCATAGCATTTCCTGCTATTTATAAACTGACAGTCGTTAACACTAGGTAGGTAACCTTTAAAAAATATACCTTTTCTTTTCCACATCTTTTAGTCTCCCATTTTGTAATTCATCTATTTCTCTCTCTCTGTCTGTCTCTCTCTCTCTCTCTGATGGCTGTGGTTGACTTACCTTTTTCTCACATTTTTTTCAGCTTAAAGCAGCAAGAGAGAAATGGAAGGAAAGATAGAGAAAGGAAAGATGGAGGAGGGAGAGAAGGAAAAAGTAGACAAAAGTGATGAAATTGTTGGTTACTTACATAACGTGTCTCCCGTAAAGAATGGCAGACAGTTCGACTTCCAGTTACAAACAAATGAAAAAACCATACGTGGTGTATGTTTTTCTGCAAACCACCAGAAGCGTTTTCATGACATGAGCACAAAAACAAGTCCAGTCAAGATCAAGAAGGTCAGAATGGACAATAAATACAACTCGGAAGACATCCTGATGAGAAGAGATGTTTGTGTGGAACAATGTTCCGCAGACTTCCAAAAGAAAGAAATGCCATCAAATATAAACTTAAGTACAATCAAATCTGTATGTCCAGGGCAACAAGTTACCTTGAAAGCTAAAATAGCTTCCCTCCATCCACCAAAGTATATTCAAACAAAGAAAATCTATCTCAGGAGGCAATGCTAGTGGATCCCCATGGAAGCATGAAGATGGTTCTTTGGTCACAGTTCACCGACACCATTTCCATCGAAAAGACCTACATCTTCACCAACTTGAACGTATGCAAGGATAATTACACAAAGGTGATCTACCTTAGCACAGCAAAAAATGGAACTGAAATCAACGAAACTGAAGATTTCCAAGAAGTTCTGGCAATTGCTGCAGAGATGCCTACTGACTACTACTCTGCCACTGTCGAAGGGGAAATCCTTGGAATAGAGAAAATAGCATCTTACGTCTCGTGTCGGAAATGTGGGAAAAAGTTGGATGTTCTGACCGCCATTGTAGAATGTGGGATTTGCCATCTAAAGCAGAAGCGTGATGGGTGCACAACTAATTGGTATCTGCACATCCTTTTCCAGAAGTCCACCTCAGAAAAGCTAAATTTGGTGCTCTTTCATGAAGCCATAGAAAAAGCCTACAGTCTTCTTCAAAGGGAAGCCAACGACATAAACAAAGATTCACTTGAAGATGCCATCTTGTCCCTGCCTTCACCGCTGTCTCTCACTTTCAACAAAAGAGACAAAATTGTCATCAACATTAAGAATGTTTGAAAACATTTGGGAACTGGTAGGTAAGTTTGAAATGTTTGTTTGAAAACATTTGATGTTCTAATATACAGATATATTAGTTGTATTGATTGGTGCTTTTTCAGAAAGCAATAGAAAAAGGTTGAGAAAATCGAATTCATGTCACCCTATGTATGGCCAGGTGTGAATCAAAAGTGAAGATAACAGGGACTTCATGTCATGAGCAAATCGACTTTCTGCTTCTCGAAGGGAACGAAAAAAATAGAGTTTTTAAAATATGTTTAATTTTGGTTACACTACTCCAGTGCTCAGTTTTGCTTGCTTTCAAATCAAGACTACAAGCAAATTTAAAACCGATAAAAATCGAAGGAAACGGAATATACCGGCAGTATACCGGTGAACAATGCTTCTGTCGTCTGTTTGTGAGATTTTCTTTATTGTTTCCTTATACTCATGAGCCGTAAATGGAAATTCCATATTCTGAACTACACTCTTTTTATAAGTACCTATTTTGTAAAGACATAAGGCAGAAAATCACCAAAACTTTAAGAACATGTTAAAAACATGCTGAGGCTAAGAAAAGGTGAAGAACATTTATTTATGACGATAACCTATTGCAAACAATTCATAGTGATACAGTGTCATTAAAAGTATTGCTTTTCGGTGACCTTGCTTGACTAAAGTTCGCAGATAACAATTTTACGTCACATGTTTTTTCATTTACCAAATCACAGTTCTCACAGGTATATCTCTTGAGACAAACTGACAATAAAGTCAATACAGTTTTATCTCAGTCACAAATAACACAAATGATGACAATTGTTTAAAATTAGTCATCGAACAAAACTAATCTGAGTTGGATAACCAGATTCTAGCAAATGTTTAACTTGTGTCCCAGTGTCACTTTAAGAACATTTGAGGCTGATATCCCAAAAATATTTAAGAACGTTCAGCCTCAGTCGAAAATTCGACGTTCTTATAAAAAAAGAGTGTAGATATAGACAATATTGAGCGAGTCAGTTTATTTGGATTATAATTGTCCGCCGGTGAAAGAGTTTTCAAACGAACTGATCATGAAGTCGAATCAATCTTACCTGGGATACTTTTCGATGAGCGACAATTGTTTAAGATGCCGGTTCCGTCCTTTTCACTGAAATATAATCATATAGATTTAGTTTGGTCTGTACTTTAAACAACATTAAAATCAGTTTTCCATTATTTTGATGAAATAAACTTTGTATAACGAAGTTTGCGCAAAACTTAACATGTTTGAATTTGTAATAGAGAATTGGGTCACGATTCGGTCCTTTACAATTTAGAAAAATTTCTATAGTTATTATACCTATTTGCTTTTAAAACCGTCATTTGGAAAGATTAATTTACATGCTCACAAAGAAAAGCCGACGAATTGTAATTTCAGTCAGGACCGGCTGAATAATCAACATGCGAACACCCATGCACTAATAATTCGTATTTGACATTTCGGAGTCAAGCTGATTTGGACTTGTACTGGAGAAAAGAACTATTGGCATTGCCAGTTTATTTACTGGATGTCTTTGCAAGGAAACATGCAGTGCCAATGAAACAGCTGATAAAAAAGGAAATTTTGAACCCCTAGTTTTTAAAATGTACTGCGGGAAAATTATTGCTAGACTCTCCTGTAAAAATGCACACTGATTTGGAGCTGTCTGTATTTTATTCTTGTTTAAATTTGAGTCAAGTAAATCCGTCAAACTACGTCCGGGCTACATTGTATGAATATGAATATGAATGTGGCAAGATATGTGCTTGATTCTGGAGAATACAGTGCATTTTAACTTGACTGAGTACATGGCAATGGATATTATGAGCTCAGTTTTTGCTAGGAATATTAAACAGAAATTCCAAATTTATTCTAGTAAAAATCCAATAATCAGGTTTATACTAAATTCAACTAACAGACTGATTTTAAAATATATGTTCACGGAAGATTATAAAGCAAGGTTGTCTTATTCCTTATAATTAAAGAGAAAAAAAATGCAAAACAAACAGTTATACCATAAACCTATTTCAGTATTTGAAGCAAAATTCTCTCTGGCATTTCTCAGATTTACTGGTTTCTCTTGGCAGTTGTGATAGTGGATAAGCGTAGCTCAGTGCTCGTTCAACACTCATTCTGGTTTGGGTAATATGAAGGATTTTAACACTATCGTTAATCACTCAACTGACTGTATAAAGTTAGTACTGTATATACTTACATACGTAATGTTAACGGAATTTATATTTTCACTCCATAAGATCGGGGTTACAGAGCTGGTGAAAGGAATAAATGCATGGATATGCAAGACTAAAATACATGGCCCTTCTTACACTATCTCGTAAAATACGTTGCCAAATATTGTTTATGAATGTCGTGCATTTCATGAAAACTTGGCTTCATAGTAACTTATTTGGATTGTTTAGCTTTTCTTGAATGATATTTGTAGCCATAGCAACCAGATTAGTAGGTTTTCGAAAAAAAAACAACGACGAATTTATCACTCTAGAGTAGTACATATTATGGCCGGCTACGTTTTTCCACAATTCTCAAGAATTCTTTATTTTTCCCACGTTGAACTATGAGCAAAAGACACAAACAGAAAATAAAGAAAGTCGAAAACGTTAATTTGTTTAAAAGAGCTTAGTGGAAAAGCAAAAATTTTTCAAATGTGCTAATTGCGTTTACGATATACTATTGTCAGTACATACATGTATATACTGATATTAAAAAGAAAGGGTTTTTTAACTAATGTCAATAAAATTGTGAAACTTAAAATCTGAGATGAACGGAAAATTATAAAGATATGTGCTTGACCCTTGAGTCAAATCGAATGAACGGCAAAATAAACAAACAAATGAATGAATGAATGAATGAATGAGACTAGAGCGAAAACAAACCTATACCGATCATTTAACTCTTGCGCCGTGACATACAAACATATCAGCTGCTGCTAAATTCATTCAATACGATAAATGCCAAATGAAAAGCAATTCCAAGTTAAACAGGATCATCGATATCAGTCGGAGTCTCTGGACTTGGAAATCTGATAAATTACTACAGCTTGGATTTTGCCAATCTTTTTTACGACTTAGTCTTAGGGCTTTTTCAGCCAAAGTCTTAAACAAATTCATTTATATTTTTGTTCTGTGAAAAGTAATAATATTTCTAATGCAAATCAGGCATATTCAATTTAATTACACTCTTAAGCCTTGGCTAATGGTTAATTCACACCAGTCGTGGACGGAGAAGGACGAACACGAAATACCATAATTAGGCGGAATGCACATTGTGCGCGCTCAAATTGATGTTAGTTTTAACTGCTCCAGATATATCCATCCTCCAAGCATAGTGCTGTATACACCTTTTCACCTAAGCTTTGGGAAGTGAACAATTTTTAAAAAGTTTTTCTATTCTCAGGAGGAACTTAATTCAGATAGAAAAAAATAAAACTGGCCAGAGAAATACAATCTTGCCGTCTGCATTACAAGATTTGGTGCCGCCATGGGTTGCAATTGACCACACCAAAAACGACAATGTGACTGGGTCTATGCATCCAAACGATCCCATGCAGAAGGCAGTGCTCAACCGAGTGTTTCTCCGCGACTTTTGATGCCGCCGCAAAAGTAATAAGGAAAAACACAAGGCATGTATGCCGACACAGAGAGCCTCCAGAACGGGTCACGGTAAAACGAGGAACGGAAATTGAGGAAACTGCGGAAATTGAGGAAACTGCGGAAATTGGGGAAATAACCGGAGATTAGTTGTAAAAGTTGAGGAAATAGGGAAATAATTGCAAGGATAAATGAAATGCTGAAATAAGAGGAAAACTGAAAATTAAATGAAATTAAAAAGCAAAATGAAAAGGCAAAAGAAATTTTATTTTATTAGCACATTTTTTTATTTACAATATTTTCTTCTAAGTTAAGAAGATTTTTTGTAATTATTTGAAGGGTCCTACTGAACAGCAGGATAAAAAAATCTGTGTAAACACTATTTAATAGTTAAAATGTACAAATGGTAAAATGTCTAAAATACCCAAACGTTTTCGATTAAATGTCATCTTCAGGCGTATGAAAAATGGAAAATCATTTGCTATTTGTACCTTTTATTATAAATAGTATTTAAACGAAAAACACAACATCGCCTCAGAGTTGCAAAAATCATGTTGAAAACGAATGTTCAAGGTAGCAACGTTCTCCAGTACTTTAATTAGAAGATAGGAAAGTCAAATCCAGAAAGAGGATGACGCTTCTCACGGCACTTTTGAAATGCATCTCGAGTGGACATTTAGTATGTAACCGGGTTTTATTAACTTGCGCGTTCATGCCGGAGTTATTAAATCCGTGAATATCTCAGGAACAGCTGCTAAGTCGGCAGCGGAGAAACTAGACAAATTCAAAGAGTCAAAAGCACAGCCTAATCTAACCTACTCGTAACATGCGACACAGGCAGGTGTTTGGAATAAAGCAACCGTTCACTGCAAGATTAAAGAGTGGCCTTACTGAATGCACGTTAATATAGCCCGGTTACACACCTAGATTCCGCTCGCTTCTTAGAAGCGCCAGCCTCTTTCTGAATCTTACTTCCTTTTTTTAATTTAAGCACTGAAGCCCGTTGTTACATTTTCAACAAGATTTTTGCAACCCTCAAGCGATGTTGTGTTTATCGTTCAAATATTATTCATAATAAAATGCCAATATAAAAGGTAAACTTATAACAAATATGATTTTCCACTTTTCATACACCTGAAGATGACATTTAGTCGAAAATGTTTGGGTATTTTAAACTTTAAACATTTCACCATTTGTACTTAACACTCAAAAAATATTTACACAGATTTTTTTATCCTGTTGTTCAGCAACACCTTTCAAATAATTACAATAAACTCCCTCTTAACGTAGAAGAAAAAACTTAAATAAAGAAAATGTTCTAATAAAATAACATTTCTATCTCCTTTTCATTATGCGTTTTAATTGCATTTCTCTCTCATTTCAGCATTTGTAATTTTTTTAAAAAATGTTTTTGCCCATTTCCGCTCGTTTTATAACTTACTTCCGGTCAATTCCGCGTTTCCCCCTCATTTCCGTAACTTTTACTGCTACTTTCTGGCTATTTTATCAATTTCCGCAGTTTCCGAAGTTTCGGCAATTTCCTCAATTTTTGCAGTTTCCACTCCTACTTTTACCGGGACTCATCAACAATATTGTCCAACAACTATAACCGCTTGACACGTCAGCTTTCTTCGGAAATTTTCTATAGGCTTTGATAATTTGTGCTGACACAGGTTTTGCCATAATTAACCATTTTGAAAAATGTTCTGAGAACGAAACCATCAGCAGTATTTTGCTTGTTTGGAAGCCCAAACTATGGCACCGCTGTCTCGGCAACACTATTACAATTTAAGCACCTTTTAAGATTGATTCGCAAAGCAGTAAATCATTGTTCGTCAGATTTATATATAGACATTCCGATATTCTGCAGACAAAATCGTTGCTTCTTGAGAGGGTTGAGTATAACAGAAAATGGCAGAAGATGAAATAAACGTCAAAAATTTTAGTTTGGCAAATCAATGGATAAGACTATTGTTCTCATTCCGACATCGCGAGATCAAAGGCTTCCTTCCCACTACCCCACCCTCCTAGATCAAAAGGTCCGCATATTTGTATAAATAGAAGAACCAAAGGCAAAGGCCAGACATATTGGAATATTGTACAAGGAAGCTATTCCGAAAACAAGATAAAACTGCATGCATGGATAGAATTGCACTGCTTGTTATACATATACTAGCTTCTTCTCTGTTTTATTTATAAAAAGTGATGTCCACCGTGTCAACTACTGGTGCCTCTAACTGTTAACTGATCACAATTCTTCATTTTAAAAATGGAGTAAAAAACAGGAATTATCGAAGTTGCTCTTGTTCTCGACAGTGACAACAAGTCAAATGTGAATCACCAGTTCTCCGGCTTAGCTGGCTGACTGTAATCTGCAAAGTCGGATTTTGAATTGGGCAGTGTCATGTCGCAGTTTGTGATTTTTGAGGACTTTGAGCAATTTTATTGAGGGTTTTCACGCAAAAAACAGTCCAAGAACAAGCTGATGTTGGCACAATATTTTTTATGTTCTGTATAGAGCAGGAAAAAATATACCACTGACAAAAATTGT
>JANSTR010149019.1:0-11065 GCA_025434805.1 Antipathozoanthus remengesaui | reverse complement strand
TTTCTCCGTCTTCGCCATTCTATAGAGTTGTGCAATAGCTTATAACTCAAGGCAGCTGAAAAGTTTTTCCGAAATTGCTTTCCGAAATTGTTTTTTTCACACATTTCTTATGTGAGCGGCTGTTTTTCCGAAATTGCTCTAATCTTAAATGAGCGGAAAGATCTGATATTAAATGAGCGGAAAGTACGTTTCATTAGCACAAATGTTTCAGCGCAGATTTATTGTTTCAGCTTGAAAGCTATGAATTTTTCTAACTTATCTCAAAATAGTCTTCGGCATATCTTTCGCTATATTTTGGATACTAATAAAGATTTAGGTTAGAAAGTCCAAATTTGTGTTAATTTCGGAGACTAATAAAGCTTTAAGCTAAAAAGGCCAAATTGTGTTACACATCATTATATAGGGGAAGAGAGCCCGGAAGAGAGCAATCATAGACGACATGTAATATAATAAACAAAATACTGTCTGTACAGAGCTTTAGAGTGCAAAAAAAAGATAAAACTATTCTTAGTTTTAAGCAAGTATCAAGGATATTTGAGTGGGAATTTGGGACAGTCGGGCGTCGCGCAACTACTATATGAAAGTGGGGGCCTAACTAGTGATTTGAATTGGGTAGGGGGACGGGGGGGAGGAGGCGTGAAAATACATTTTGCATGTATAAGTAGCTCCTTAAAATTTTGAAAAACGTTGGGGTATAATGGTGATGGTGGGAAGGAGGGAGGGGTGGGGTTAGGTTTTGAGTTTGAAAAATAGGCAGACCAAAAGCACCCACCTATATATATTTATTATTGGATGATTTGGAGTGTCTTGACTCATACTTCTGAATAATCTAGCATTATGTACATCACATGAAGTTCTTTTGAATAGTTTGAGCTATTGAGTCTCACTTCCTAGTCATGAATAGTGAATAAAGATGTCGTCAGTCTGCTATTGTCTAGCAAGACCAAGAACTTGTTGGTAGCAAATTTTGATTTCGAGATGTAGCAAATCTGTATTGACTACCGTTTGCCGAATGTTGACAGATTGCTTTAAATTAGAGCAGTCGCAGTCACATGCACATAACAGTTTATTTGCTGCAACGAATATCTTTATCTCAATATCACATTTATGAATTTTCTGGGAAAATATTATAAGGAGCTTCTTTAAAGGAACCTGTTGATGAAACGAAAGCATAGTGACGTAAACAGGTGAGATTTCATTGTCAATCTTACAAATCTCTTTTGTTAAATTTGTTTTGGAAGGAAAATATGTATGCTTTAAGGATTACCGTATCACAAAGGCTGGAGCTAACATGTACAAGTGACTTTACTTGTCATAGGTGCGATCATCGTTATTCCAATTTTGAATTATCAGACAATCATTAAATTATCACAGAAGTCCTACCTTAACTTCTCATTCTTGGAACACGTGTCTGTTGAGAAACGGCAACAAAAGATTCGCATAAAAACACACCGGCTTAAGCGAATATGTATACGAGTTATATGGAGAGATAGAATTGACAAATGGCATGTTTTTTGTTACAGTCAATTTGAGACAAGCTTACCTTTGGCATTCCAGATAAAAACAACAGCACCGATAACCAACGCCAGGCAAAGCAAACCAATTGCGAACATGCGGTATTCATTGAAAGCGGTCTCATTTTCGGCCGTCTTCGGTAATTCACTTCCTATAATGATCAACAGATTTAGATTGATCGGGCAAGCGTCGGTACCAGTCTACCCCAAGCTTATATAAAACACAAGTTTAATTGAGCTATTGCATTTGAACCGATTAATGGAACGCAATGGAACACAGTGTTTGAATACTGACAATTTCGCTCTGAAAATTGTTTATATTATGTGAAATAAGTCTGTTATACAAAGTCCTGCATTGTGTGCGTACATATAAATTATATCTTAATGTGCAGTATATATTATTTCACAGGTTATTATGAAGTGCGAAGCATTACAGTTCTTTTTAAAGAACGAACAGTAATTACTATAGACAAAAAGAACCGTGTACACAGACAATACACAAATCGCAGGATATTTACACTCGCTCCAGTCCTCATTTCTGGTGGTTATTTGACTCTACTGAGTGAGTTGCATGTCACTTTTCTCATTTCATAAGAGATATAGTCAGTGAGAAGCTTTGAACACAGGTGTATATTAATTACTTATTAACTTCAAACGTTCAGTCTTTACGGGAAATATCAAACTGAGGACGTGCTGATTTTCGATATTCGAGGTTAATAAGTATTTTATTAGATGGCCTTTTTTCTGAAAACGACAACACTGTTCTTTACTGCCGCATCCGGCACCCCGTCATACGCGCGCATGTATTACGGATTTATTGTTAATGACAAACCGTCAAGAACCAATCAGAGCGCGTACTATCGTGGCCATATAATATTCTGCGTTATTCGACAAGTAATCCTCAACACTTCAAAGTATTCCGAACCTTTTATGTTTTTTTCTGAATTGAAGACTTTCCAAACTGAACATTTTACGAAATTTTCATATTATTGTTAAAATTCTGAAGTTCGGGAAATAGCGGCAGTTATAACGCTAAAGGTTGGATATACGGACAATGCAAGTGATGTTGAGCATACTCCACGGTACCTCACTGGAAAGTACTGCATAACTAGACCAAACTACAATAAGGCGAAGATAAATCTAAAACTGAAAAACAGATTAGTTACAGATTGCATTACCCAATGACTGGTCGATTTGTTGCTGAAAAACAATGAAATTAGGTATCAACAATTGAACGGTCGTTATCCATATATATTGTTGCGCGAGCGCTTGTTTGTCGTATATCGCATTTGCATTAAGGCAATTTCTTGCCAGCTAGAATAAAAAGAGAAGAATCACTTTAATACAACTTTTTATCCCTCCAACACAGCTTCAAAGCAAAGTCTTGCTTTTGTAAACAAGAAAAACAAAATATTTCACATTGATTCTACAGATACGATAATCAAACACTTGTGGCAATTCCTATTCAATTCGAATAAATATAAGATGGTGGAAAAGAAGATTACAAACGCCGCACTTACCTGATATCAAAACTACCAAAAAGTGAAGGTAACACAACAGAAGCCACTGGCGCGCATGCGAATGTACGCGCATGATGACTTCAGATGGATTCGGCTTCGAACAATATCCGTTAACACAAATAGTGCACAATCTCTGAATTGTTTGCTTCCTTGGTATTCATTTTACCGCCATTTTAGTGACGAATAAAACATCTCGTTTTGTTCAAAAGACAAGATTTCATTGGCACGGTTTGACCCGAGATACAGAATATTCGCGCGCAAGGTTCTACGTTAATGAAATACGAAAACAATGGCTTGCGCTAGTTAATGAGCCATTGGGAACCACTGTCGCTGTGCGTAAACAGCCATTAACATTTATAAGGGATTTCTTTAAAGTTTTGTTGGTCATTTGATCGACAGTATATTTTAAGAAAAACCGCGTTCAATTCCTTAAGGTTTTTCTCTATTAGTATGTGGAAAACACATAAATAAACAAATGTCATAATAAATCAAACTTTCTGCCTTGTGCGATTGTAACTGGTCGCAAGTGTTGTCTTTAATTAGTTTGTCTTTAATTACGTCATTTTTTAATTAAGTCAATTAAGTTCAGAAACTTACAAAAAGCAAGTTCATGCAATTTGCAAAACATAACAATTTATAATTTTAGTTACAAGATGATTACACGGTATTTGAAAACGATGTCTTGGAAATTTGCCAACGTTCTGCTCTGTTCACTGCTCACGCACGCGCAGTTGTTGTTTCGCAGTATCCTTTTCTTGGCTTTCAGTACACACTTGAATCAAGTTAGAGATGTGTTTATCAAATTACTTTAGCTTTAAATACACACTTCAGGAATCAAGTTAGAGATGTGTTATCAAAATACCTTAGCTTTGAGTACCTACTCCAGGAATCAAAGAGTTGTTACAAAAATCGGCGCCCCTTGCTTCTACGTACGCGGGTTCCAATCTCGCCCGAAAACGTATATCGGTCGATATTTCTCTCTCTTTGCTTCAACGTGTCGCTCACGTTTAAATTAAATACCAATGAAAGTGTATATTTTCTGAATCAGTACATCTTATTTTTATTTAAAATTACGGTGAAATAGATTTGTGTGGTAGGAGATGGCACAAGCTCTTTTGGTGGGGCCAAACTGCCGGTACTCTTGTGTGTGTCAGCAAACTTGACATTAACAGCATAAAATGCAATATGAGGCTTGTCGCTATGATTTAGTTCTTGCTCAAATCCATGGTTGCTATGATAACATGATTCAAAGTTATTTCAAATTCGAGAGTCTTTTAACTTTAAAGCAAAACGTATTTCAAAAATCTGATTCATTGGAACACAGACAACTGTCCTGGCAATGTATACTAAAATTTGACAACACTGATATATTATATCAGATATTGAAAAGTTATGTTGTTTTCTGCTAGCAACGTCGTCACTATAAGACTAAGAGATTTGTTTTTGAGAAAAAGACATGTTTGCAGTAGTTCTTTCCGGCACTGAAACTTGTCGTATAAAGATCATTGATAAGATGTTTATAGATCGTTCCCTTTTTCTGTTTCAAAATTGTTTTGGGCCTTCTCTATTCTCTTTCTTGGCTGTGAACAATGGGAATTTTCTCACTGAAAGCCCCACTTTCATACATAACAGTTAGCACCTTCAAATTGCTTTGGTACCCCTGCTTTACAAACTTTGTATTCCGATGTGCATTGGTATCATGATATGTTTTAGTTCTCTTTTCGGCAGACTGCTTCATTCTTTTGATGTCTTTAATTTTGCTGCCAAGTCTGGTGACCTCCGAGCAGGAATTTTTAGTTTGGCCACAAACGGGTTACGGTCCTTAGTCCCACAGCTGTACTGGATCGCACCAGATGCAACCGCAGTTCAACACGATGAAACTCAAATAGTTCCTGGGGCATCTGTTCCATATCAGGCCGTTCGCAGATTCAATGTCATTCCGTGAATGTCCTGGTACGCATCGTTTGAGAAGTTTTAGGTCTAAGGAATCTGTTGACATTAGATCAAGATGGTGGTCTTGGTTTTGGAATGAGTACTTATCTGACGGACTTGAAGGGCGCCGCTGACACGCACCAGCCAGGACTCTTTTCCCTTATTAGGCAAAATTAGTATGGCTCTGTTTCATCACTTAAATTCACACAGTGATAAAAAAAATGCTTTGATGACAGTCTGCATGTTTCCAATCACATGATCCACTTCTGCTCGTGACACAACGAGAAAAGTATGTTTATTTTACAAATATGGAATTAAAGCATTAGTAACTTATCCAACTTCTAACCTCTTCTAAACTCAACTGCTCTAGCTACCTCTAGCCAAAACATTACTTTAGATGCTATGCACCATTAGATATAGTCTAGCACCCGCGCTGAATTTCTAACGCGGGCTCATTGCGGTGTTCGTATCTGGTTCTTCTGTAGTAAAAATGTTTTACTTACTATTGGTGCTAAAAAAAAGTACAGTGCTGCATGATTCACATTGACGGCCACGTGAATCAAAAATAGCGCGCAAAATGCCAGTTTCGGCACTGATACCAAACGTAATGCAGGTTCCTGAAAAGTGAGACTGATCGCCGGTCATGGAGCTAATGTTTGCTCTCTTTTAACACACAAATGTCAATGATCTAATCTCAAGGGAATGAAGAACTGTTTGATCAGTTGGCTACGTCGGGAGCTTGAAGCATGCAGTATATGTGTGATATGGACTGATTAGCTTAGCGAATGTTTGTATCAAGGTCACAGATTATACAGAAATGGATGGTTGATCGTAACAGAGAATATGTAAACGCGCTACTCGGCGTTCTTCTTCACTTGGTGCTCAGTTGTGTTCCGCAGGGCGTTGGTCAAACTGCACCTCAGCGTACATGGTGCATTCAGCCGGCGGACTCTTCGTCCTCACAGGTGGGGTGGAGCCATTACTACCGCTCTCCGCCAGGTCCAGCTCGGCATACAGAACTTCGCCGGGTTTTCGCTGAAATGTTGATACATTGCAGTTAGTGTTGCAGTTCAACTGTACTGTGTTGGTATACGTGAGTTACGTTTACATGCCACTGCACCCACGCAACTGTACTGTGTTAGTATACGTGAGTTACGTTTACATGTCACTGTACCCACGCAACGCGTGTGTATATGTGAGGGGCTGCGTGGCAGTGTTGAGGATTTACTAGTCTCAGGGGAAAGTTTAGGAAAGGTGTTACTGTAGTCATTCAGTTCACTGAGACTTCACAGGGAATCTGCTATTCCGCACCCCGTCCCCCAGAAGTACAGCTCTCACTCGCGAAGTTACGCACCCTGTATTTTTCCCGTTTCAGTCACAAAGAACGCCTGCCTACCTTTTTCTTCTTCTTACTCATGGCAACCTGTGCATACATGTCACTTGGTTTGGGACTGTCTTGTGGAGTCTTGCGATCTACTTCCGCATACTGATTCTCTTGTGGATTGTTGCAATTTGCAGAAGCATAAGGACTATCTTGAAGAGCATTGCGATCCGCTGAAGCGTAAGGACTGCCTTGTGGACTCTTGCGATTCACCGAATCATATGGGCTGCTCTGTGGGGGAGTACTGTCATTTACTGAAGCATATTGATTGGTATCCTTGTTTCGCGGGTTACCTTTCGCTATCTCAGCATATCCATCCCGAAGAGGTTGCTCCGATTGTCTATCGCGCGTGGATGCATATGGAGAATCGCATTTGTCCATCTGGATTGTTTCATACTTTTGATTTAAGTTCCCTGTAGACCTGTACACAAGAAAAAGTTTCAAATGAGTCTGCTGCACTGTACAGTGCTTCTGCTAAATCTGAACTGAATTTGCAGAAGTGCTATCAATCGCGTTCGCACTTATGTATTGATATAATCACTCATTTGATTTGCACATGCATCTTAGAAGAATTGTCGTTTGATTTGAACAGCTTCGAAAATGAACATCTAGCCCTCGCCATACTACTTGTAAAAAACATCAAAACGATCTCCCAAAGATTAACATACTTGCAGGGAAGATCTCCAAAGAGAAGAATTCCAAAGTTAAATTAACAACATTTCAGTACCTCTACATATTCCAAAGACTACATTTTCTTTGATGAAGACATTTTCTTGAATATATGTTTAAATAAAGTATAAAATATTTTGTATTAAGAATTTTCATACTCTTCTGAACTATATATCTACAATAGAATGAGCTGTAATCAAAAGATTATATATGTGTTTACATAATTTCATTTTCCTTTATTTCAATTCAAGAGTGTAATGATGATTTCTATTATCTTTAAGCGAATCACAAAAACTGTGATGTAAGTTTACCGGTTGAGATTATATATATTATTATAATGTACTATTGTGGTAAAACAAATATTAAAATCGAAACGAAACTAACTAAGAATTTTTGGCAGTTGAAACACGATTGAGGGAGTAACCAGTAAAGTAGTACGATTGGTTTGTTTGTATTATCGAACAGCCTGTGGGATGGTAGTGAGATCCAACGCATTTGTAACAGGTTGGTCATAGCCAACCTCGGTCCCACGTCCCAACCTTCCTACTACCAAGAGAAAAGCCCTGGGATCGATACTGACTAACATATAACACGTACCTTTTCTGCCCACCAGGTGGAGCCCCCTTTTCTGTAAAGAAAACAACAATAACTAAATCAGTAAACAAGCTGGTTTCTCTTTTACTGGTTGCTGTATTTGACAAAAGCGAGCACAACGTTTTCAAACAATACTTGCTAGCAAAAAGCGTACAAAAGCAAGCACAGCGTTTTCAAACAACACTTGCTAGCAAAACGAGTACAAAAGCGAACACAACTTTTTCAAACAAGGCTTGCTAGCAAAAAGCGTACAAAAGCGAGCACAACTTTTTCAAACAAGAATTGCTAGCAAAAAGCGTACAAAAACGAGAACAACTTTTTTAAACAAGGCATGCTAGCAAAAAGCGTACAAAAGCAAGCACAACGTTTTCAAACAAGACTTACTAGCAAAAAGCGTACAAAAGCGAGCACAATTATTTCAAACAAGTAATAGTTTAATTGATAAGTTACAGTGCTGTACAATAACCCAATAAATTGATTCTGAGCGATAGCCCTAGCAAGGAAATGGGCCCACACGGAGACAAAAGCGAGCACAACTTTTTCAAACAAGGCTTGCTAGCAAAAAGCGTACAAAAGCGAGCACAAGTTTTTTAAACAAGGCTTGCTAGTAAACGCGTACAAAAGCGAGCACAACTTTTTCAAACAAGACTCACTAGCAAAAAGCGTACAAAAGCAAGCACAACGTTTTCAAACAAGACTTACTAGTAAAAGGCGTACAAAAGCGAGCACAACTTTTTCAAACAAGGCTTGCTAGCAAAAAGCGTACAAAAACTCTTTCACCGCCACGTTTTTCCTGAAAAACGTCATTTTTCTTGGTAATATTAGCATTTCGAGGCTCCAGCACACTCTTTTGGATTTGTAGCAGTCCAACCAAGCCTGCAGTGGAGGTATTCCAGTTTTCCATCAAATAAGTTCACAAGACAAGTGAAATGGCAAAATTGGTGAGCATGCGCAGAAGCCAAAATTTTGAGCCCTTTTTTCACCTGTCTTTAGGCTTTTTGAGGGCGGCCATCTCGCTCTTCTCCTTACTTACCCTGATTTTTTCTCTAGCTTGTTTTGCCCTTGTGCAAGGCTTCGAACAATCAAAATGATTGCGAGAAAGGTATTGTAGGGAGCTAGCAAATGAGCTTTATGAAAACTTGGAGGTGTCATATAAATTGCCCCTTAATTTTTTTGACCTATTTTTCATGCTTTTTCTCCACCTAGTTTGTAGAAAGTAGCCGTCATTAAGATTATCTTGGTGTGGTTGTCAACACTTCTTCATGGCACACAAGTTGGTGTCATAAGAGGTTTGGTGACGTCAAAACCGATGACGTCACAAGCCCGGGCTTGTCTGCCGCTCCAAATGTCGACTCCAGTCGACATTGGCAGTGAAAGAGTTAATCAAGGCTTGCTAGCAAAAAGCTCACAAAAGCGAGCACAACTTTTTCAAACAAAATAATAACTAATACTATGTATAATATAATAACCGAGGGTTACCAAAACAATTTGCAGCGCCGTAAGGTTGGAAGAAAGGTGACATTTCGAGTTGCCGCTGCTCCGAGGAAGGGCTGATGCTCAAAACTTCAGCTTTCTTCCCACCTTTATAATTACGACGCGGAAATTGTTTTGTCAACTCTAGGTTGATTTACTATACGTTTTACCAAGCCGCCGACGCAATCTATAGTTTTTTTTTAAAAAGAGCAATAATTGTATGAGAGCACACTAACTGAATGGAACACACTAAAAGACACTCAGACAAACAACTTAAAGTAGATAGTAATAACATTACCTTTTCTTCTGAAACAGAAAATCCAGAACAAAACGCAGATAATTAAACAAATGAAAAGCAAAGGTCCAACAATGGCTGCCACAATAATTCCGGTGTCGTTTCCCTGTTCACTTTTCTGTTTCGTGGTGGTGGCTGTTGTCGATGTTGTCTTTCCTAAAGCAACAATATTGGACTAGTAAGAAGTTTAGAGACAGGCTATATATCTCATACTGTAGGTATAGTATGGGTAAAATTTATTCTAAGCAATCTTTGACTTCAATTTCATCTCACTATCTCACTTTTCCATCTTTCGTCTCGCACAATTCTTTCACTTACCCAAGAAAACGAAAGGCCGTTTCTTAGCATAAATGGAATGTAGTACATTTTAAAAGAAAGAAACAGAAAACTCGCTGAAATGTATGAAACTGCCACCTTTTATATACTTACAAGTGAGAAACCAAGAAAAGCTAATAACTGTTTATTAAATGGCTGATTTCTTTTTCGCGCTGTGATTGGTCAATTGCCACACGGACCTCCAGCTCTCTCCTCAAATAATTTCGCTTATGCTGTTGACTTTCCCACTTGCTCCAAATGATCAACAAAACTATATAATAAAGCCGTATATTAGCCACATTTGCTCGGTCCGTACGGTAAGCTATGGATATTTTCCTTCAATCGAATGAGATATCTGAATGCACTTGAGCGGTCACAAACACAATAAAATTTTCATTATTATATATCTGTCTCGTCGCATTTCAATCTTCCGTTGAATATATCAGTCATCACTTGAGGCTGGGAAGTGACCACTTAAGATTCGCCTGTAAAGCTAGCAAGTAACTGCATACATTCAGCCCAGGAATTACTTGCTATTGCAATATCTAGTTATAATAGGTATGATTCTACGAAGAATTTAATGATATTTCTGAGAACAACAAAAAACACAAGAATTTCGAGCGTTGTGGAACAGTTGTGTCAGTTCTATAAAACTCGACCATTTCGAGCTAAAACATAAATTAAATCAACTTTGTACCCTGGCAAATCCAATTTGATTGCCTTAATTAAACTTAAAACTAATATTAAATGAATTACAAGTCCATAATATTTCCCCCATGTATAACAAATTTGGGTTTTCTATCACATTAATGGGAAAATGGTTTGGGAGAAATAAAAGAAAATGTAGCTATCCGACTGTCTGGTCTACCTGTGCTTTCCTCAACTACGTTCACACTATAGTTAGCGCTTTCAGCAATGTTGGAGGCAATACACATGTAGGTTCCTGTCTCGTTCACCAACAGAGTTGTATCGTTTGTCGTGTTCTTCACGACCCTCCCATCCTTTGTCCAGACAATGGAGGGCGCTGGTTTACCATCAGCTTCACAGGTCAGCTGGATTGGGGTTCCCTTGAGTTCTATATCTTGAGACTTTGGTTTGGAGGAGTCTTTTATACTTGGCGACACTGCATCATTTTAGGAAAAATGTTGAAGAAAAAATTCGGCATGTTAAAAAAGATATTAGATATTTAGTGTGTTTTCAAAACCAAGTGCTACAACAAATGCACATTCTTTTATTAGGAGGGTCATCGCTGTCGCCGTCACAAGCAAGCAAGGTTTAAGAACAACCTTGAAAACCCAAAATAAATAATAATAATAATAATAATAATAATAATAATAATAATAATATTTTGAGAGTATCTTCGGATTAACTT
>JANSTR010149008.1:0-11066 GCA_025434805.1 Antipathozoanthus remengesaui | reverse complement strand
ATGTGGGAATTTTGTGTCAATTTAATTTATAGGTCTTTGATAATAAATAAACGGTAACAGTCCTTGGAAGCGTGATGTAACTGATATGGTAAAATTTTTAATGGCAAATTAATCCAATTTGTTTTATTACCTGATAAGTTGTTGCATGTGTCATCCATGAAAATGACTGTCATACATTTTGAGGATTTTAATTATAAATTAAATTACATGCAATTAAAGCATTACTTTTTGGAGGGGAAAGGGCAGCTCGAAATCCTTACAGCCGGTCATGTTGGGATAACCCCCCACCCTCTCCCCCTACTTCCACATTTCTTAGTAATTATACAAAGTTGCCAAACTCTTTTGCATCAAAAAGTGATGCTCCAGATGATTTTTTGCCTCTCGTCACTACTAAAATGGGCCCAAATTGGAAAGTTAGAAGTCAATTGGTCATTGAAGCAATCATCGCATTTTGAGGTGAGCAATTGTGCAAGAAATTATAATTAAGGTGATTGACAACAGGTTGCTCCACAGTCTCGGACAGTAAACCATGTAATGTTCTTTCTAAGTTTCCCCCATTTCCCAGCCATATCCATTGTTTTGAAGAAAAGGGGGCAGCATTACATTAACCCTTGAAGTCAGCCCCTCAAGTATGCCGCATGGCGTACTGCTAAATTCTCCCAAGGTGTCTTCATAGCTTCCATTTAATTTTACTTTTCATATCAGATCATTGTTTCATTTGATCAGTTACTTTATTCTCATAACAAAACAACATATTTTGTGTTGTTAATGTAAGGAGAAGATACATGCTGATAAACTGGCTGGGGCGGAGAGGGTTAATACAAAAACATAGGTGTGGGTCAGACCTGTGATGTCAGAACTTTGGCTGGAACTGTATAATTTTAAATATATGGCCTTCCTGACATAATACAGTAGTACTTAAGCTACGAAATGTTTTTACAATATTCTATTTTGTGCACAGGCAACACAACAGGTTGTTTACCTACAACCTAGTGTTGGACAGATGCAGGGAGGGATGATGGTGGTTAATTCAGGTACTGTGGGGGGTACTGTTATGCAACCAGTCCAACGACAAGGACAGTATGTGATTCAACAGCCTGTACAGGTGAGAGATGTGAGCTTACAAGTGTCTTTTGCAGTCTAGCACCAGCATGGTGATGGGGATCAGACAATTAACCGTATGGCCTTTACCCTTCAGTTCATTTACATTATCTCCATTTTCATTTTCAGTTCAAGCCCTTTCACAGTGTAAGTGATATAGTCCCATTTGCCCCTTCAGTTGATGTACCCCATTTTTCCTGTAGCAGTTGAAATATACCCCAATTTCCCCATGTATTCGTTATACCCCATTTTTCCCTTCAGCTGATGTACCCCTGTTGTAATTTTAAACCCCCCTTTTTCATGCAGTACTTAGGTATACCCATTTCTCCCCCCCCCCTTTAGTTATTTCAGCATGCTGAAGGGGAGACAATTAACCGTAGCACCTTTACCTTTCAGTTGATGTACATATATACCCCCATTTTCCGTAGGGCTGCAGTTCAAATATACCCCTTTAATTTACCAGTGCAGTTGATATATCCCACTTGCTCCAACAGTTGATGTACCTCTCAACTCCTGACAGTTGATATACCTCTCCCCTCCTGACATTGATGTACCCTCCCCTCCTAACAGTTGATTGGCTAGTCATAGAAAGAGTTAATAAGATAACACTATTGTAAAAGACTTTTGTCCTATCATCAACATATAATTATGTGTTTTGTATGATTGCCATGTACTAACTTGGAACAATTTTAGCCTGGTTACTTGACTGCATCACAG
Source organism: Antipathozoanthus remengesaui (assembly GCA_025434805.1). Taxonomy (NCBI): domain Eukaryota; kingdom Metazoa; phylum Cnidaria; class Anthozoa; order Zoantharia; family Parazoanthidae; genus Antipathozoanthus; species Antipathozoanthus remengesaui. Next base: position 9,248 of record JANSTR010149008.1, on the reverse strand, counting down.
CCAGGCACAGTCCCAGTCCAGCAGTCTCAGGCAACAGGATATGTCATTGCAGGTGGAACAACACAGCAACAGGCAACACAACAGGTAGTTATTTGCGATAGAGTGGATGCCTTAGCTTTACACAAGTAGCCAGTGTATTTTATGTCAAATAATCTGGTTTTAATTTATTGGTCTATTTTACAATGTTAGATACTACGGGTGTAGTGGATTGTTTGACTCATGTCATCTGCTGTAGTATTGCATAGCAGTGATGAATCACAGAGGCTGATTGGCTAATAAGCCAATGTGGGAGGAATTGTTTAACATGCAATTGCACTCAACCTGCTACGCATGTGCGCCCACTCAAACTTTCCCGTCAGGTAATCATGGTACGCCAGTCGATTGACAGAGCACTGAAATGGCTTTCTCACGTGCGAGGTTTTAGCAAAAGTTGATCCAAGCTACACTCATCTACTTAGCTTGCGAGATTCATTCCTATTATGCAATTCAAACAAAATTCACTGCCGAAGTTTGGTATTTCACATCTAATTTCACTCGAAAAATCAAAAAATCATATTGCACTCATCGCATCACGAAATATTTAACAGGGAAATATCAATTTCCTATATGAATGAATTATTGACTCAAGTGGTTTAGTATCGAATATATCCAAAATTGGTTCATTTGACGTACTTGGTAGAGTATGGTGTGTATGTACTTACTACTTCTAATCAAGTTGGTTTCACTTGCGTAGTACGGTATCCCCAACCTCGTCCCCAGGCTCTTCCCTGTCCCGAGAGAAATATCCTGGTTGGGTCTGGTCACGTGGCCTCCCAGATTCTGGGTGGTAAACAAAATAAGACAAATGTGAGACGGATGCTTAAGATTAATGTCTGTTTTTATTTATCCCGCTAAAGAGGGGAACATGTTTGTTTCATCAAAACAAACTCATTGACGCATTTATTTTATTTTTACCACCCAGAATCTGGGTGCCGTGTGACAAGACCCAACCAGGGTCTTTCTCACAGAGAGGGAAGATACTGGGGACGATGTTAACAGTTGTCACAGTTGAAATGGCACCCGTGGTATAGTATGCATGGTAACTGGTTCACTTGACAAACGTGGTAATAGTTCGGTTATTTTTTTTTACACAGCAACAGATGTTCAAAGGATCCGATGCCCCACCTGCTTATCATCCTGCATAATGATGTAGTTCAGCGTTGGTGAATTCATCTCGGCCCAAGATTTTAATGACAAGCAGTCAAGTCTTTAATTAAAAATTTGACTCAAAGTTAACGTTGTGCACACAAAACAGTAATTATTTTTAATTAATTGGAAACAAGATTCTAGATCCTGTCAATTTCAAGTAAACGTGCTTGTTAAGCTAATATACTACAAGCCAACACTCAAGTGTTGCGGTCAAGTAGACGATCATTTAATATGTGGTTTGTAATTAGTAGCATTTAGGTTTCCTTGCAATTTAATAGATATATGCATTTCATGTAATTTGCGATTTTTAATAGTTTTTCATGTAATTAATCGGCTTTAGATTTTAGTAGCTTCTATTAATATTTTTATTGCATCAGTGGACAGCTAAAAACGTATAGGGAACAAAAACATATTTAACATATAACCAAGAACTCACTGAGTCATTATTATTATTAGTTTCATAGCCAGTCATTCCATAATTAACTTGGTGTGCTTCATTGGCATATTAATATTAAAGCTCTTCGTCAACACTGTTTCACAGAGGCAGAGCTTTTATATCAATATCTTCTAGAACGTTTTTAGAGCTCTGTCTGAAAGATAAGGCTCGTTAAAAAGACAAAAATCCATTAATGTAGAAAATATCTTCACCCAGCTCTGCAGAGTAAAAAACCACATACAGTGAAGCTACAAGAGTATGTAGGTTTCTAAAGTCATTGACGATTGTATTCAGTCAATAAAATACTGTTTAACCCCCCGTTGTTTCAGATTACTGGGAGAAGTGTTTTCCGAAGGACAGATTTGTGTTTTGACTTACCGGTGTTGTGTTAAACAAAGAATGCGTTTGTTGACGAATCTGTTTTAACTTATCAGTGTCGAATCCCTTTTTAGATATCTTGCAACTGTGCAAGTTTTAGCGTTTCTGCTACAAAATCAAAAGATCACCCCCTCGTATACCCGTTTCCATCGTATTGAATTTCATTTGGTTCATTTTTAGATCAAATGTAGCCTGTAAGTCTAGGTTTTCGTCTGTGAAATAGCTGAGAAATCCGGCTAGAAGGTAGCAGACATGTTTTACAACAGCTGTTGCTGTACAGCAGAAATTCGTAATTAAAATGTGATTGTACGAATTCATGGAAACTAATTACCGAGGCCAAAAGCTGCTTGGAAAACCAAGTGGATAGCTTAATCAGTAATGAAAATTCAAAGATTTTCATTGAGCCCTTGGCGCGAGGGAGGGAGTAGCTTAGCGAAAAAAGATTGACCCAAAACTTTATTGATAGAATTATTGTTTAATTCCTGAAATGTTTCTTATCATAGTTTAGACATTGTTCACCAACTCATTCAAGTACTCGCGAATGTCGATACGGTTAGAGAACGTCCTGATATGTTGGAAATTCGACAATATTGTTTCTGGAAACTGGTATGGCTTTAGCAGGTTACGGAATTCCGTGATGCAAATGCCAAAACTGCTTTAATGCCCCGTAGACTTTTGCGTTGCCTCCAGAGTCAGTTTTGTCATCTTTTCTGACTCCTCTTCATTTCCTTCCGCGGCGTAGGTTTTTGCCAACCACTCGTATACTGAAACGATCGAAAGGTCATTTACATCATGACCTAAAACGGCACGTTTCATAGCGAGAGCCTGGTTAAGCGTCTGAATGGCTTTACATAGCTCCCCTATATGGTAATAGGCGACTCCTATGTTCAGCAGTGACTCGGAAGTGACAGGGTGTGCTTCATTTTTTCCAAATATCTGCTTATTCATTTCGAGAGCTTTCTGGTGGTGGACAAGGGCTTCCCCATATTGCGCTAGCCTTTCGTGGCAGATTGCAATATTAGTCAAAGAAGCTGCAATGTAGATGTTAGCAGCATTCTTGCCATACAATTGCTTTGTTACCTTTAGTACATTTGTAAAGTATTCCAGGGCTTCACTGTTGTGGCCAAGTTTTCTCAAGCATATTCCGATGGCATTCAAAGAAGTTGCAGTGTCAGGGCGAGCTGTTTCATACAGCTGCTGGATCATGTCTAATGCCTTTCTGTGATACAGCAGAGCCTCGCCAAACTCTTCAAGCTTCTGATAGCAGACGCCAAGGATTGCGAAGGACTTTACAATACCGAGACCAGATGCATCCTTGCCATAGAGATGCCGTGTTATCTCCAGCGATTCTTTGAAAACAACAATAGCTTCTTTGTAGCGGTAATCTTCAAGGTAACAGGTTCCAAGTTTGTTGACGTCAGGGTGTGCCACACCGTGCCCATACAGGTCTCGTGCCATCTTTAGTGCACCTTTCAAGACTATTGTAGCTTCGGTGAAATTGTTTTCTGCCATGGAACACGTTCCAATATTGATTAAAGAAAATACGGTTTCAGGGTGAGAGATATTCTCACCAATGTGCCGTTTCAACAGCTTCAACGCTCTGTTGTGGTTCTCCATTGCTTCTCCAAACCGACCAAGGTTTTGCTGACAAACCGCAGTGCGGTTCAGAGAAGTTATCATATCAGGGCATAACACGTCTATCCCATACAGCTGTTGATATATTTCTGTAGCCCTTTTGTAATATTCGATGGCTTCGTTGTAATGGTGCAGATCTTGCAGACAAAATCCAATGTTGATCAATATGGCTGCCGTGTCAGGTTGAACCACCTCTCCGTACAAATGATTTTCTATCGTTATTGCTTTCTTGAAGACGTCGATAGCTTTCTGGTGGTTTCCAAGGCTCCTTTGGCATATTCCAATCCTGGTCAAAGAAGCAACAATATCTCTATGGGCAGCATTTTCTCCATATATCTCTTGTGACATCGTTAGCGCTCTTCTGTGGAACTCGAGCGCCTCCTCGTGCTGCCCTAACTCTTGATAGCAGCTTCCAATATTCACCAAGGTAACCATAGTATCACGGTTAGCAGCATTCTCACCACATAGCTGTCGTATAACTTGGAGAGCCCTCATGTAGTGGCAGAGTGCTTCCTTGAATTTTCCAGTTTTCAAGTAGCACGTTCCACTGTTGGTGAGAGTTTCGAAATCTGATTCCACTAACTCTTCTCCGCGCAACTGCTGTATCATAGCGATTGCTTTCTTAAAGTATTCAATAGCCTCTTTATACTGGCCTAACAAGTAGTGAAATGTTGCAACATTATTTAGTGCGGATGCGCTGTTCGGATGAACAACGTCCTTGCCATATAGCTTTTGTGCCATTCGAAGCGCTTTCCTACTGAACGTGAGAGCTTTTTCGTATTGGTGAAGACTTCCATAACACATCCCTATGATATGCAATGATGAGGCAGTTTCTGGATGAGCTGTATCGCCATATAGCGCTTCTCTTAAACGCAAAACCTTCTTGTTGTAATCGAGCGCCTCGGTGTAGCGAGCAAGTTTGTGGTGGCAAAATCCAATGTTAAACAGCGATGTGGCTATATAGAATTGATCGGCTTCCTTCCCATACAGTTTCTGATTCATCTCGAGTTCTTTCTGGAAGTAATGGAGTGCCTCTATGTCCTGTTCGAGCTGCTGCAGGCAGTGTCCAACTGTTCTCAAGGCTTCTGCAGTAGAAGGATGAGGCAGTTCTGCACCGTGCATTTGTTCTGCTATTCTAAGCATTTTCTTGCTGTTTTCGAGAGCGTTTTCGCTGTTGTTGCTTGGGTACTTTTGGCATCTTCCATTGCTAGTTAAGGTAACTGTTGAAGAAAAAAGATATGCCAATGTTTTACAAGCTCACGCATAAAGACTGTTTGTACATACAGCTTAAAAGGGGATGAAGAAGAGGGATAATGATCAGCTTTTCTCCATGGAGCCATTGTGTTGATGGTTTATAGTGCCAACTGACAAATACGTACTACTTATTAATCGAGAATGAGTTCATTACAGGGAAATCTCAGAACGAGGCCTTGATATATTGACCGAGAATGAGGTCATTACAGGGAAATCTCAGAACGAGGCCTTAATGTATTGACCGAGAATGAAGTCATTACAGGGAAATCTCAAAACAAGGCCTTGATGTATTTGACCGAGAATGAGTTCATTACAGGGAAATCTCAGAACGTGGCCTTGATGTATTTGACCGAGCTATGGCATACAGTTGTGACGACAAGAGTACTTACCGTAATGCCTGCGATGAACCGGATCATTTACAATAACTGGAAACTCAGAATAGGAGAATCTATTCACAGCGACCACGGGAAACGTTGGGTTATCGCAGCTATACACAAGCACAGGGTGCCCTCTAATAGCCAGCTTCAACTTGTTTTGGTTAGCCGCCAAGGTCCGATACACTGCAAAAATTCAAAGTATTCAAGAATTGGCATGTAATATCAGTTCAGTCAGGCCTAGCCGCTCCTAACGTGAAACAGCCAATTGCCAGTCGTCGGCAACATTACCCTTTCACTCCCATAAACATCTTTCTTCTCCTCACAGTATCAATATAAAATAAATGGATTGGTGTTGAGAATTTGAAAATTCATCATCCATCACAAACTATCTCGGATCAAAAATAAAATTCTCCCAGCCTATTAATAGAACATATATGAAAAAAGTAATAAAAATTCTAAAACTCATCATTTTGGCACTTCTGGGAGTGAAAGGGTTAAGTTGAGGCATTCTAAATGTGAAATATTTTTGATAAAGTTATAGTCACAAAAGGCAAATTATGAATAGTTAAGTTGTTGTCACACATTTCTTTTGAAACCGAAACTTTCTGTGGTTCTACTTCTGAAGCCGACTCCAAATCTGACGCCATACATTGGTTATATTTGGTGGTAGCTAAACACGGATAAGGATGAAAGAGAGAGAAGACTACGCAAGGTGGCAAGCAAAATAGTTCAGTAGTTCCTAGATCTAGTGACTAAGTAAGTATGATTATTCTAGCCTCGTCCCCAGTCATCTCACGGGCGGCACGGTAGGACTGGGCGCGAGTTAAGTTGGTTGTGCCGCCATTGCCCCCGCGTCCGCCATTTTGAAAGAGAAGCTTAGCGACCAAGCAAACAGAGCGAACCGACAAGGAGGATGACTGGGGACGAGGCTATGATTATTCTAAAGCATCACAAATGAAACTGCTTTTTGAAATATTGTTCTAATAGTTACACAAGCACATGCAATCATCCAAGGCTGTCCCCCACCCCACCCCCGTCTGTTGTTGCCTATTATTACTCAGTTAATTACGGCTTGGTAATATGAATATCTTCTCTTGGGATTATCTTCTCGTATATAGGATTATCTTCTTTTAAGATTATCTTGTCTAAGGATAAACTTCAGTTAGGATTATCTTCTCTTAGGATAATCTTCTCTTAGGATTATATTCTCTTGCAAACATTAGTTCGTAAAAGATTGAAGTCAATTTAGCTCACGTGATGATGTCTTCTCAGTATTCAGTGTGATCCACGGACAGCCAGTTTTTCCGGTTACAAACACTTGCGAGTTCGAAGCCGTTAGCCTTCTGTCACTTGTGACCGGACCACACCTTTTGGCTGTGCCCGAGAAACCCTTCCTGCCAAGTAACCTCACAGGACCCCTCAACTGTGAACCAATTCTGATGATGTTGGACATCTTTAATGAACGCCTGCTGTTAAACCCAAGGTTAATAAGATAACTAACTGACCCCGTGTTTTGACTAGCTGTTTTATCAGTTCAGCAAAAAACAGAACAATATATAATTACAACGACTAGTCTTATATTAATTTGATGATTGCAGTCAGGCATGGTATGTTTTCAAAAACGTTGTCTCTGACTAAAAATATATCGATGTTAAGAAAGGTTCCAAACGTTTCAACCGGTGACTTCGGTCTTCTTCAGTAAAATGAGAGTAAAAGTCGAAACTTTGATTAAAATGCAAGAAAACAGTGAATTATAATAATGTAGCACTGTCTTTAAAACAAAGACATTTATATAGTTTGGTAATGAAAACAAACGAAATTTGGGGATTAAAGGTGACCAGGATATTTCGGGTAAGTGCATGAGTGACCTTCTAGAACTGGGTCAATTTCTCTCAATATAAATAAAAGGGGGCTAAACCACTTTCTAACAATACTTCGTTATCTCGTGCCGGACGAACAAAAATCACCACGTTTTAAATTTAATACAATCCCTACTATACTTGTAATGACTGTAATGACATTTTAGTATCGCGTGTCAAACTGTGCCGGCCCCCGTGTCAAGTCAGGGAACCAGTCACGCAAACGGGCCGGTCAGCACTGCTGCGCTTTCTGTTCGTTTGTACGCTCAATAAACTGTATTTTAGCCATTTTGTTGCAATCTCAAGAACATTCATCGAATATAAACAAAAGGTGGATGAATAAATCAATACATTTCGTGATAGCAGCAGCAGCAGCAGCCTCTGACGCTGTCCTTGAAGTACAGCACTCGCCGTTGCAATACAAGACAGCTGAACAGCGATTGACCTACGGGTGTTTTTTTTCTACACTTGGCTTAATACTACAAAAAGACCAAAGTAAGAAGCTTAAGGAGTTTTACAACACCAAATTCTGAGTTCCTGTGAACTTATAAACTGCCTTTTCGACCATGAACAAGCACGAACAAATGAAAATAGACAAACCGTTGTCTGTTGCAACTCATCTCAATCTGCTCAGTCACAACTTGCAGAACATATCTGTTCAGATTTCGCTGTTATTGTTTTTTGAAGTGTTAAAAGATTCTTGATGAGTATGTTTTTCAGCTTGGATAAATAACAACAGTAATTCTTTATAGAAGATTCTTGTTCACTTATGAGTTATGGCAATATGTATTTCAAAACAAGCTGCCAATCTAGCTAGAGACAGCTCGAGCGACGAATTAACTAGTGTTGGCCTATTAAATCAACCCAAATGAAAAAAATGATCGTACTTGTACACTTTCGCTCACCTGAAGACACAAGGATGTTGTCCAGCCAGTGGAAAGATTTACTAGTTTCTCAGATTCAGAGTTAATATGACAAAAAACACTAACAAGGCCAGTCTGGGTAACGCTATACCTGTTGAACTAGACTGAATATTTTGTGTAATTTGATAAGTTGGCACTTTGAACAAACACATATCTGCATATGACATAACCAAATCAAGTGGCCTTGAATGCCGGTATTAAACCCTGAATCCCAGAACTGAGTGGGTGGAAGTACTTTTCTTTTCTTACCGACTTTTCGTTTGGTCACCTAGTTTTGAGCGCGTTTCCTTGAAAGCCTGTCTCTTCCAAAAACCTAACAGAAGAGACGATAGAAACGTATATTTCGGAGCAATAATTTTAGAAGTATCACTTTCACTTTTCCTGAGTAAGATTAAGGTTAAAGGGTCCACTATGAAACTGATTAGAAAAAATATATCTAAAACATCAGAAATCGCATATTTCTTGGTCAAACTTAGGGGTTTTTCACACTAATTTTCGACATTTCTAAAGTCTACAAAACACACACAGAAATTACAAGTTTATGGTTTAATATTTCCGGCATGATCTCAGTTTCTGCCCTCATTCAGCTTACTGACTCAACAATTTTAAAAATACAAGAAATTTGTGCCTTGATTTATTAAAATTCAATATTGTGCAAAATTTGTTTTCAATCACCGTGCGAAGTCATGTGACATTCTTATAGTAACTGAATACTGGTTATTCTTGCGAATGAATGAGAGGGCGCACATTTTCACAATTTTCTATTTCTATGGGGCAGTCAAACAATGTGCGTTTATTACTGTGGAAGAGGTTCAGCAAAATCACTTCTCTTTATAATAATCTGAATAATAAATTAATGTCAATTTTATATACTACCGCGCGAAATCCCGTGATATGATGTCACACTGTCCTTATTTTTGCGGATACTTTGGCACAAAGGTACCGAGAGGACGCACTTTTTCACAGTTTTTTATTTCTATGAGGATAGTAAGCTAAATTTGCGTTTACCATACAAAATCATATTAAAATCACTTCCCATTATATTATTATATTCACGCCTTGTCCTTAACCAGGCGCGTACGCAGGGGGGGTGCACTGGGTGCACATGCACCCCCCCCCCACCTAAAAAAAGTCCACTCAGAAACGTCTAAAAGAGGAAAGAAAGTTCAATGTATTTTAAGAACTGCTGACATAAGGT
>JANSTR010148997.1:0-11066 GCA_025434805.1 Antipathozoanthus remengesaui | reverse complement strand
AAATACAATCACCAAATCTTGGGTAATGCAGTCTTCCAAAGGATTGTGTGGTGTTATAAAATACCTCGGGGGTGGGGAATTTTTCAGTGGATAACATATATACTTTTTAAATATAATGCTATTCTCCTATAGATGCAAAAAGAGCTCAGTCATCTCAGGGTTTTCAATAAGTATCTGAGTAGACGGCAGTGTTGTGAAAGTAGGCGAAGAGGGGTATTTGCTCTGCAAAGTAGCAGTTTGAAAATTTTTGAAAAATGAAGATCTTTAGACTGTATTTCCAGCATTCTGACTGAACATGGAATTGTAAGTGTTTTCACTGAATAAATGATCTTGTTATGAATACTCATACCAATAAACAGTCGTTTTTATAAACATCAATGTCTCACAATTCAGCTTACGGACAACAAACAACCAGATTAAAGAAAAATGATGATGAAATGATAATTTGTGCAGGATATTTCTAAATTTCATTTTTAAATTTCAACACATCTTTGCTAAAACGTAGGCGGCGAACTCCAGGAGAGTAGCTGGCGAAGTTTGCTGACTGCTGGCTGTTATTGAAAACCCTGTGAATGAATAACCTTCTGCATGGTATCAGTTGAGAAGGCTGTGATACCCCCTTGGATAAATAGAGGATATTACACGGTGGCATAAAGATATGAAGTTTATCTTCGAGTGGTGAAAATATTTCACGAGTGAGAGCAGCGAACGAGTGAAATATTTTTTAACATGAGAAGATAAGCTTCATATCTTCCAGCCACCGTGTAATTTTCTTCTTATTATATAGACACATCCACAAACAAAAACTACAGAAAGCGTAAAGAATGAGCGGGAAAACACTGGAATTGACGTCATCGATATCCTCACTAGTAAAGATATGAAAAATATGCTACTCAGGTCCCAGATGTAGTTCATATGAAAAATATGAGTGGCATATTTCCCAGTAAAACACTGCTGTCTATATAATAAAACCCACTACTTACTGGTGTGACATGAAGGATATGGCAGCTGGATTTGTCAACATGTAATCTCTGAGCCAATTGGGTAACCAACTGCTGTTGTCTGGCATTGGTAAATGACTTGGGTCGAAAATAAATTTGCTGCAGAAAAAAAAGAACATAATTCACCCTTTCAACTGCAACCAGTTATCAGCACATGTCTTCTTACATCATCTACATGTAATACGTATTGTCTGGTTTTGAGAATATAGTAATTGATCATACTGTACACAGCAAACTAAGATAAAAAGTAAAATTCTCCCAAACTGTTTATAAGGAGAGCTATGGAGTCAGTTTAGGAGAATTCACCATGACATGATTGGGACTGGTATTTTGACCCCAATTAATAAATGGTATTACAGCTACTGTCATGAAACATGTTGACATTAATTAGGTGATGTCATTATGCATAAATTATGAGAAATCAATTATGAAAATTACTTATTTCGAATATCACACATTCTAAAGAAAAAACACTCTTGAACTCATTTTGTAACTATAAGATAATAAATTAATTTGTTTCTGCATGTGTTTGAGCATTTTTAGCAATAAATTCAGTCATTACTATAAAATCAGATCATAAGAAATATTAAAATTAAGCATGAGAGCTGCCAAACTTCATGAAAATTCTGAACACTTTTGACTTAATTAATTCTACCTGAAGTCCAAAACAGGCAAAACGTATGGCTACAGTATGACACTTGGTAATGGGTCATGCCAACTGAGGTATCCTTGGTTGATGTAAATCAAATGAGATTTAACATGATTAGGATGTAAACTAGTACTCATAAAATTAATTTATAATTTTCACAAATTTCACTGCAAAACACTTAGCACATTTATGGTTGTACATTTGTCTATTATTATATAACAACTATTTATAATAAATTATTGTTCATCCAATCTAGCTTTGAGGTGCATCGTACATATATATAACATTCAAATCAGTACTGATCGTGAATAGGTATTAAGTATATAACTGCAGCATATAATTATTGTTACAGCTAAATATACTTTATCTAACACCATGCACTCACAACTTATGTTTGAAAGCAATTCTGATCACTATGGCCAGCTGCTCAATTCTCACGAGAATTTGAACAGGAGCTGCCCAAAGATCAATTTACAAGTCTTTAATATTTACCCATTTAAAAGTATTTATTTAACATCCATGACAGCTGATTTACATATTGATGGCATTCTAATAAATATCTGTATATAATTATTTACAAGTTTTGTATATTAATACACAATCCAATAAAATAATATACATTTCGACTATTAGGTAATCAAATGTCTTTGAGATAAATTAACCCTTTAAGCCCCAAACACGACAAATGACGTGTTGGTAAATTCTCCCAACTGAGTTCCATACTTTCTATATAAGCAGTTTGGGAGAATTTGGCTTTTCAACTTCCACATTTTAATCCACTTGATCAGTTCCCTATTTTTCATTACCAGTTGTATTATTTTGTTTGTGCTATATAAGGAGAAGTTAGATGCTGATAAATTGACTGTGGGTGAAAGGATTAAGGATTTACAGTACTTATTCACACATGTGGGTTTCTCAATTCAAGCTTTTTGAAATCACTCTCAACAGTGCAAAAAAAATCCCAAATTGCATAAAAAAAGTCAGAAATAGTAACTATGATTTTGTGCATGAAAAAGTTTACCAGTTTAATAAATATATGTATAATAAATAAATACACATGAAAACTTTCTAGACTCCGACTGGCTGACAGATGTGCAGTTTATAGTTAACACTGTGTAAAACAAGGAAACAGAATGTAAATTTCTCAACATTGTGATTGGCTAAAACACAATAACAATTATTTGTAATTTTTTCAGCCAATCAAAGGTTGCTTGTTTTGGTGGCACTGTGACAGTGTTCGAGTTGATTCTTGTCAACAAAGAAACTTTCAGTAATTCTCACTAGTAAATTTTTTAAATGTTAGGTAAATGTTAAAGAACAATCATTTGACGTTTCTCATGCAATTTGCGATTTCTTTACACTAATGTGTTGTTTAAAAAAGTCAAATTACACTTCCCTAAGGGCTTGTACAATTTTGATTTTTTTAAAAGCTTGTGCAAATAAATCTCAAATTGCACTTGAAGTCGTATAATTACCAAATGAATACAAAATTCACAGAATATGAGGTGCACTAGGGCAAAGAAGTGATGTTTATACACAATCGTGCCATGAATAAACAATGACTTTGCTTTCTCAACAAACCATAATAGTTTACAATTTAGATCAATCACACAAATCTAAAACATAATAATAATGACAAGTTTGCATTTGTTTCCTGTTTTCTGCACTGTATTGACTAAAAACTGTACTGCCCTCAGCCAACTGGATTCAAGAATTTTCTTAATGTATTACAAAAATATTATATTATAAATTAGCAATATGCCAAATGTCGTGTTTGGGAATTCTGCATTTTCTCGGTTCAACAGCTAGCCCTGATTAGAGGCCTTCCCCTTTTAAACACCAGGATGACAAAGCTGGTTTGCTAGAAATGCTGTGGACATTAAATCAGGGTCGCAGAATTTATTCAAGATCCAATGTTTATTCAAACTCATACTAAGAAGGCAGACTCATAATCCATTAATATAATACATGTAGATATTAACCCTCTCAGCCCCAAACACGACAATTGGTGCGTTGCTAAATTCTCCTAAACTGTCTCCATACCTTTCTTATAAACAGGTTGGGAGAATTTTACTTTTCATCATAGATAGTTTGATGTCTATGACCAATTGCTGTATTTTCATAATCAAATAATAAATTCTGTGTTGAAAATGTAAGGAGAAGATATGTGCTGATAAACTGGCTGGGACTGAAAGGGTTAATTTCCTCCGGAAGATCGTCGAGCTGGATCGAGAAGCATGATGGCGGTAACCTGGGGCGAGGACAAAAAACCGAGAGGGGGAGGGAGAAGGAAAGAAAAAGCTCCCTTTCTTCCCTTCTCCTCTCTCCCCTCTCGCTTTTTTGTCCTCGCCTCAGGTTTTGATTCGCCATCTTGACGATCTTCTGGACTACTCGTAGTCTAATACATGAGCATGATTAGACTAAGAGACATGCACGAGTTCTGTTACCAATTTATTACAGTTATTTAAATTTATGAAAATGAACGATACGGTTCACTGCACTCTGTATTCAATAACATTTTACGCTCCATTTTGTTTTGCTACAGTTTCTCAGTGGTAGCTCTAGCTTGTTGCTGTTCATAGACATTACAGTTGTTGTTTAATACCGATTGATCGGAATATCAGGAACTCAGATTATGACTGGTTCATTAATTCAACTATTCGATGTTCGGCGATAACAGGGTTTTATTATTGGATTGCGTCCAATAACTGATTTTGCAAGAAAATTAAGGAAAAATAAAGTGTTGAGTGAGCCAATCAGATTTGAGAAAATTTCAATTTTTACATTTTTAAAATAATAAAATGGGCGTGTATTTTAAAAATCAGACAGCTGCAAATGTGCACACTTTGATAAATAAATCTGGCCCCTCCTTCTCACCTTTACATTGTAATTCAAAATTCAGCTGTTCTGAATGGGAACGGGGGGCTTTCCAATATGTCATAAAAATGGTTTATTGGCAAAAAAAATATACATTTTAAAACAATAACACTTTTTTTTACCAGCCATGTCGCAACTAATGAACTATTTGAATGCGGCAACCTCAGGCACTCCATGTAGACTGTTTGCACATTTGATTTTGATGACGGGAGCAAAACGGTACATTTGTAATAAGTACAGAGAGAAAGCGGTGAGGGCTGTTAACTTTGAATATTTTATCACTACATTATCAACGGAGGGTAAAAAAAAGTTTTACCGGGCCCAGCAAGGGGCCATCGCAAGTCATTCCAGACAATTTTCCCACGCTTTTCGGGACCCAGTCCTTCGGAGCATTCCGCAAGATCTCCCCCGCAGAACGAATGAACTGGCGTCACAATGGCCGACATTCCTTCTCTATCAATGTTTATAATTTTTGTGTGGCTGTGCTGTTGAATACAAGAAGAGGCAAGCGGCTAAACAATTTTATATTAAGATCGAAAGCTTAGATTTCATTCCGAAAAATCAGTATTTAAATCGTGAAAACACAAATTGTACTTGTATACAACAGATTTTGTAATTATATTAAGATCGACAGATAGAACAAGCCCAGGCGTGTTTGTAAACATTGTACTCAACAACTGAACCACATACCAAAACATACGGAGTAGCACTACTTGAGGGTTGGACAAAGTTATCCAAGAAGATAAGGCTTCAATGAAATACGTGCTTTAAACATATCTCTATAATCGGTTTTCGGTGAGCAGAAAATGGTACCACGGCAAAAATAGTATTTACTTTCAGTTGTCCACCCACTGGCACTACTCTCAAATTATAAAACATGCTAGAAAATTCAATGCGTGCCGCGCCGTTCTTGAATTGACAAAGATATCACTTCACTGCTAAGCAATATTTGTTGTCATTATGCCCTCCCCCAGGGGAAATTATCGACCAATCAGGAGACAGCTGGGAAGATCCCGAGTATATCCGTCAGCGATTTTTCCGGTTATATCGTCATCGCGAGAGTCATGGCGTTATGCTGTGAAATAGGAGTTCTTGCTATTTTATACCTCAACAACGGCGAGGTCGCTATCTGATTTTACCGAATGACTTGATTGCTTTATCATACTTCCTTTGGGAGTGTATTTGAATCTTTAACTTGACATATTTTGTGTGTCGAACGAAATTCCTGATTTCCTATTGGAAACGACTTCAGTGTCCTCAAGACAACACTACGATTGCATTGTTGGAATTCGTACGAAGTCTTTGCTTTGTTTTGAAGCTACAAGTCAACTTGGAGTGTATTTTGTGTGAAGAAGTATATTTCTGTGCTTCTAAACGCTTTCTAACCCGTTTAAGGTGAGTAAAGACGTCTGGTTTGGAAGCAAGGACATATTTTGCACGAGGTATCCGCTCGATCAGGCCATTGAGAAACCTGTTGAATCATGCGGATCGAAACGCGAGATTTGTGAGAGCGATGTGTAGCGTATGTTCCATTATTACGATGGAGCTGTCTCGTGGATCGTGCAGGAGTTATTAGTAGAACAATATGAAAAGGGGAATATTTCATTTTGGATGGAAATATTTCGCTTTCGGTTCTGTTTTATGTTGTGTAATCATGCGATAGTGTGTAGTTCAACAGAGATTGTTTTCTGTTTGCTGTGTCTGGGCCTGTCAGTTGTCCATCTAACGTTACGTTTTAATACTCATGTTTAGCGCTTGATGGTCTGATGAAGTTTGGATATTATCATACTGGTCTTTTCTCTTTACTGAATTCTTTTAAGAAAATATTTAATTGATACTGAAATTCTACTTTCTATGAATTCTGTGAGACGTTTGCGAACAATGCCTCTGGAATTCATGAGAACTCCCTTTGTTGACAGTGTATTCGCTGCTGACATCAACATCGTACTTCAGCCTCGCGACCTCGTTCAAGAAGAGATGCTTCCTTTTTTAGTCTTTACACAAATGGTAGTAATTGTTATTGGTGGAAATCTCTAGAAGTAGCCTAAACCTAGTCTTACTGTGTTGAACACACAGAAATTACGCTTCGAAGAGCATTCAGGTGCTTGCTCGCGCAGGACAGGAAGTCTAAACACGAACACATTCAAGTCACGAATTCGCGAATTTTGACGAAGTACAAAACTTGCCCCAGCGAGACCTCGTGCTGTCTTGAATACGTCTTAACGCAGACGAAAGATGGAATGTTGGTTTGCATACCGATTTCGTTGTATAGACCTTTAAAAAAGTTATTCCCTCGTGGGACTTCACTGCTTTCACTGTTCAGTGAGTAGTACGAAGATCACTGAAGGCTGTATTTACTATTAGCCGAGAATATTTCATTGGCAACGTCTTTCTATAGGTACCTTTCTAAATTCTGTATATTAGAAACCAAGTCGAAGAGACAGCACGATTTTTTGTGCTGGCGAGATTGTTCAAAGGCAAATTAATTGGAATCATAGATATCTTCACAGGGAATTCTTATCAACTTCAGTCGTTCCTTGGTTATCAAGACTCACGTTCAGTTTGTCAGTAGATACCTGTGTTAGTATGTCCATTTCTTCAAGAAAATATGGCGGGTGGTGTGTTGACATACAAATTCGATTTGGCCGTGCGTGTCGCTGCTGTGAAACTGCAAACAGCTGAATGAGAATTTGTCGTTTCAGAGTTATCCATGATGTAATCTGCTGCGTTGAGAACTGAAAGGAAGTTGATTGTTTCTGGGGGAAGAAACCCATTTTTATGAATTCATATTTTTATTTCCTTGTTTCACCAAATTCAGGACAAACTGCAGCAACTTTTTGATCGAAAGAAATAATTCTTCGACGTTAAACTTCTCATCCGTTTCGAAATTTGAAAAATAATCCAGCAGTAATGTTTCGTTCAAATAGGATACATTCCAAAGTAATTATACTGCCATTAGAAACAATTAAGAAATTATATGTCCTATATTTATATGAAAAGTATTTTTAAAATGTACAAATCAAATGAATGCATTTGTATTATTAGAAGGATGTTGAATAAAGTAAATTGTAATATTTAATTTAACAAAAAACAAACTTTTGTAACTGGCCATCTTGGAATAGTATCCAGAACAAAGTGCTTAATTATAAAATTCATTTGGTCTCATATATTTAATGTTCAGGAAAAGTCATGTATTTTATAAAACCTGGTTAGTTATTTACAGTTTTTTAATTCTGGAATAAGAAATTCGAGAAAGTGAAGTGTCACCAAAAAGATCAGAAATTTTTATATGTATGATTCAATTGCTCGCACTTTTGAATCAACGAGGTCATGTCAAATTTTAACGAAGGTTTTATAGTTGCTATTACAATATTGGTTGGCAGAATTACTGAAAATATTAATCATTTTCCTGGAATCTGAGACCTCTTCTAAGAAATATAGGTATTTACCATTGAAAAGTGTGGTGTTTGTGGTGTTCAAACAGATGTACATGTTTAGTCCAGGAACATCACCAACAGGAGTTGGAGTTGCAAGTACTGTGTACAAATGTAATTACTTTTATAATTTGAAGTGTTTTTGTGATACATTGAGATTTGAACTAACATTCAGGATGTGTAAGAAATTTGGCTAAAACAGGAAGTTACTTGTGATATAAGCACTCACTCTTTTCCTGCTGAAGAACTTTAGATGATTAAGTGTTGGGCCCAATAACTCACTCTCCAAGTTCTTGAAGTTTTGCAAGTGGCCTTTCAAGAATCATCTTAGTACATGTACTATATCAATGTACTGTTGACTTGTTGAACCAGTTGACAGTACTTTAATTATTTGATCAACATAATAATTTTTTATTTTTCAGTGTTTCAATATCAAATTCATGTAGCAGGCCTAGGGCAAGTGTTACATTACACTTATTGTCCAAACTTTTGAACCAGTTGAAGAAACTCTATAAAGTGACCATTCATTTTGTTTGTCTCGAAGAGTAGATTCTCAAAATGGTCATTGTTTCATGAAATTCAGAAGTTGACAATTTTCATAAAGCTTGATAAATTTACTAAAATGAAAAGTCAGGAGGGAAACTTGGGTTAATAGCTGGTATCCAAACACTTTGGGGCATGTATATAATTATGGTTGTTTTGTAGCTAACAAATGTAGATATTTTTGTTATTTTAATATTGGCATGCAGTTTGGAGACTGGTGCTCTGTGACACTTGTAAACATCATATATACATGTTGCTGTTTAATATACATATTATTTGTAATAAATGATCTTGGAGTTTTGACTGAGGAAACACAACAGTGGTTGGGCGATGTGAAGATTTGATCTCCATGTAGATCTATAACCAGTAGAAAGATTGCTCCAAGGTTGAAAATAAGATCCAGACATTTGACAGATAAAAATGGTACAAAGTTGTTCAGACAAAAGACTAGGCAATACGGTTGGTTTGATTATTTCTCTGGCAAACTGTGCCCTTAATCCGACAAAATAATATCAAAAGACCAGAAAGTAAATAATATCAAAAGGGGCAGAAAGTGCCGAGGCAACCTAAAAAATAGGATAGGTAGGGTTAAGATAGTTGGTTCAAAAAGGGTGCCAACTATTATTGTGGAAACCATGGTGTAAAGATAAGTAAAATGTCAGTAGTTATTTTAAATCTGAAGTACTGGTAAAGGAATGTTACAGAGGAAGACAGTTTTTTGTGCAGTTTTGTTGCATTAAAAATTGACATTATCTTAACATGAAACATGCTTGTAATTTTTCATAATATTTTGTATCACTGTTGCAGGTTTTTGAACAATTGACATTATCGTAACATACACATGCTTGTAATTTTTTATAATATTTTGTATCAACACTAAATTGCAGGTTTTTGAACAGCGTTAAAAACTCACAACATTGTTATGCATTACAGGACTTGTTCGTAGCGTCATGTGTTTTCACATTAGTTTCTCATGGAACGATGTTGCAGTAAGCATCATCACCTTAAACTTGTTTTCCTTTTCTTTCAGCATACCTATGGTATTAACTTGTTTCAGTTGAGGAAGACTGGTTACTAGTGACATCTACGATGCCAATTCAAGCCCCACAGTGGACTGAGTACCTTACTTGTCCAATATGCTATAATGAATTTGAAGACAAAATCCGCCAGCCAGTTAGCCTTGGCTGTGGGCACACCCTCTGTAAATCCTGTCTGGCACAGCTACACAGAACTCAGTGTCCGTTTGACCAGGCACCCGTCAATACGGACACAAGTGAATTGCCAGTGAACACAGCCTTGCTACAGCTGGTGGGTGCAGATATTTCTGACACCAAACTACCGAATATTCAATGTGTTAAAGAAAATGCTGCAGAATATCTTGAGTCTAAGAGATATATTGAAGAACTTGCATTGTTTATGAAGCCCCTGACTTCATCAGGATCAAATGAGAATCTGAAGATGAGTAATGGAGTTATAAGCTCTAATGGAAATGTCCTGACAAGACCAATGCAGCGTAAGTTGGTGACTCTTGTGAACTGTCAGTTAGCAGAGGAGGAAGGCAGAATAAAGGCCATGAGAGCAGCACGGAGTCTTGGTGAGAGGACTGTCACAGAGTTAATCTTGCTTCATCAAAATCAGCAGCAGTTGTCAGCAAACCTATGGGCTGCAGTGCGTGCACGTGGGTGTCAGTTTCTTGGGCCAGCTATGCAGGAAGAAGCTCTTCATTTCATCTTGTTGGCACTAGAGGGTGGGGAAGCTTTGTCACGCAAGGTCCTTGTGCTGTTTGTTGTTCAACGGCTTGAAACAACCTTCTCTCAAGCTTCCAAAACCAGCATTGGTCATGTAGTTCAGCTCTTGTATCGAGCTTCCTGTTTCAAGGTGAGTTGTTTTGTATGGGCACGGAAATATAGTCCTTGGATTATCTTCATGAGCAGGCTGCTGACATAATCGAAGGCCGAACTGGTAATGATAATATGCAGTATACTAGTTTTTAAGTGGCAAACACTGCAGTCCCATAGAGATTATCAGAAGTGTCTTAAAGTACACAAATGTATAAATTATGGCCCAGCTCCAACCTAGATCTGTTGGAAAACTTTGAAACAACTGAGAAATTTATATCATTATTATGGCACTTAGTTTAAAGACTTACTCTGGCTTCCATTTGTCTTCCACCTCAAAATTTCAATTGTCTTTCAAATATAATGCTGCCAAGACCTGGAACACTCTCCCATCTGATATATGCCACAATCAACAGTTTTAAACATCATAATTTATCAAACAGAGCTCACTTAAACCCTATTGTTAACTCCATTTTTTTTGTTTTGTCTAGATTTCGACCATTAGTATAGTTAAATTATATTCAGTTGTACAGACCTCTAAATATTTTAACCAGCCTTGCTGACTAAGACACTCTGTAAAATCAAGTACTATAAATATAAATAAAAACTTGAGGTTCTGAGCACTGTCAATAACACATTTTCAGCTTGTGCTTAAATGCAACTATACAAGGTTACCATAGTTCATTGAAGTTAATCAACTTTTCAACAATGATAGCAGGTTTTT
>JANSTR010148986.1:0-11067 GCA_025434805.1 Antipathozoanthus remengesaui | reverse complement strand
GACCGGTCCCTTTAATATGAAGTGGCGGCACAACTGAAAGACCCCCAAAATCCGGAATTCAACGAGAGCGGCGTGCAGCGACTTTATTCACTGGTCTCGGGGCAGATGCACTAGATGTAGTAGACGGATTAGCCTGCGATGTCATTCTTGCACAATTAGAGCAGTACTGCACTGGCGAAGTAAACAAGTCCTTCGAACGGTACAAGTTAAATAAGAGAGACCAGGAGCCACATGAATCAACTGATGCATATGTTTCGTCGCTCGGGCGTTTAGCCAAGACCTGTAACTATGGGTAGCTCGTAGATAGTCTCATTAGAGACAGAATCATAACAGGAATACGAGATAATGCAGTCAGGAAAAAACTGCTACAAACTCAGAAACTGACACTCAAGCAGAGTATTGACATAGCGAGGTCCTTTAAGGTTACAGTCGAGCAACTCAAACAAACAAACAACCCAGGAGGAAGTGAAGTTCTTGCACAGGAAATCCACAGTACAACTGGCAGGAAAACAGAGGAAAAGGGGGCTATAGTAGATAGTAGTACGAGTGCAAAGAGGGGGGGGCTCCACGTTCCAAGTTTTGCAACCGATTTCATACTCCAGACAGGAACAAGTGTGGGGCCTGGGGCTGAACCTGTAATAACTGTGGATATTAAAAAAAATCACTTTTCGGCTTAAGCGCCGTCTCGTGTACATGCATGGGGTGCAAGATGAGGGTCATGCAGATGAATATGTTGCTAGTGTGGAAAACTACGAATTCACCAATCAAGTGGACACCTTCCAGAGCAAAACCTTTGCAACACTGGAGGTGAATGGGAAGGAGGAGAAATTCCAGTTAGACACAGGGGCCACAGTAAATATCTTATCTGAATAGACATTTGCAGCCATGATTGGCAGCGACGGGTTGAAGCACGTGAATGAACGCAAATCAGCTCTGGTTATGTATAAACCACTCTCAAGAGAAGCCCATTGGTAAGAAGAGAGTAAGAGTTGTTAACCCGAAAAACAAGAGGAGCTACAGTGTTGAGTTTGTCATTCTCAAAGGAAATTACAGATCACTGCTGGACTTGCGAGCGAGCCAGCAAATGGAGTTAGTAGCGAGATCCATGGTCACCACAGAATACCAGGATTTGTTCAGAGGAGAAGGGAAACTAGCAGGGGACCTACATTTGGAAGTAGACGAAACAGCCAGACCTGTGCAGTTACCTACCAGGAGAGTCCCAGTTGCATTGAAAGGAAAGCTCAAGCAATAGCTGGATAGATTGTCTGACTTGCAGATTATAGCCAAAGTTGATTGTCCAACAGAGTGGATTTCAGCAACTGTAATCACTACTAAGAAGAATGGAAAGATCAGGCTGTGCATTGATCCTAAACCTCTGAAGAGTGCCTTGAAACGCCGGAAATGTTTACCCACTTCCAACGATGTTTTGCCACTACTATCCAAAGCACGCAATTTCACATTCCTTGATGCAAGAAATTGGTTCTGGCACATCTCGATAGATGAACAAAGCTCCTATTTGACGACCTATTGGACACCTTGGGGGCGGTACAGATGGTTACGTCTTCCATTTGGGGTGTCACCAGCGGCCGAGGAATTCCAGAGAAGAATGGACATTGCCTTGGAGGGTCTGGAAGGGCAAAAGGCAATCGCAGATGGCATCCCAGTATTTGGCTAGCCGATAGTAATAAGGAAGCCCACATTGACCATGACAAGAAGTTGTTGGCAGTATTTAACCGATGTTGTGTATTAAACTCAATTCAGAGAAAATGCAGTTCCGTCAGTCTAAAGTGAGTTACATGGGTCACGTGATTTCAGCAGAAGGCTTGAAGATTGATCCACCACAACCTACCGATAAGAAAGGCGTGTTACGAGTACTAGGAATGGCTAACTACATGCAAAGTTTGCACCCAATCTGGCTGAAACAACTACTCCTTTCCGAGACCTAATCAAGAAGGACAATGAATTTGTCTCGGACTAACAGGTCCATGGTCAGTGCCTCAGTGAAATCAACACTGACACAAACAGCAGTGCTGGGTCAAAAACATTAAAATGACCCAGACCTCACTGTTCTCCAGTGTGATGCCTCTCAGAGTGGCCTTGGAGCTTGTCTTCCACAACAGGGCCACCCAATTGCATATGTATCTAGATCGTTGACCCCTACCGAAGTGCAGTACGCGCAGATAGAAGAGGAGCTGTTGGCCAAAGTGCTGGTAGACACAGACCACAAGCCTCTGGAGATCATTATGAAGAAGGGCCTTCTGAGTGCACCAAAACGGTTATAATTACAACGAATGCTCCTGCGTCTCCAGAAGTTTAACCTCGTTGTCACGTACAAGAAAGGAACGGAACTATATATTGCTGACACGCTCAGTCGAGCGTACCTCCCTATGACCAGGTGTGAGAGTCGGGTGATACTGAAGAAGTAATGTCGGCAGACACCAGATCCCCAACGGAAGTTGAAGCAGAGCAGATCGACATGGCCCAATTTCTCCCTCTCCGGGATGAAACACTCAACGACAGAAAGCGACGATGACCTGAGAGACCTAGCTATTTTACTTAATCGGGATTGGCCAGACATCAAGACAAAAGTTTCTACCCAGCTGCACAGCCACTTCCCCTTCAGAGAGGAACTGAATCTCAGAATAGACGTGTGTACAAAAGCGACAGAGTAGTCGCTCCGGCAGGTGCAAGACAGAGCGTCCTGAAAAAATTGCATGTCAGCACTTAGGTATTCAGGGGACAATAATAAGGGCCAGGGAAGCCTTTTATTGACCTGGCATGAACAAAGACATCAGTGACTACATATTCAAATGCAGCACCTGCAACTCGTACAAGCCCGACTATCAGAAAGAGCCTCTTTTATGCCATGAGCTTCCATCACGGGCCTGGCAAAGTATTTCAGCTGACTTGTCTTGCAGAAAGCCTTTGACACAGGCGAAGACACAGAGTTGGCACTTCTAGATTTTCGTAACACACCCACAGAGGGGATGGGGACTTCGCCTGCACAGAGACTACACAGTCGAAGAACAAGAACCCTGTTACCTCTTGACCAGTTGTTTCAGCCCATGGTCGTGCCAAATGTACAGGCAATGCTGGAGCAAGCCCAAACCCGTCAGGCTCTCTATAATGACAGAAACTCCAAGGAGCTCAAGTCCTTAAAGCCTGGGGATGTAGTTCGAGTGAAGCCAACCACTGGGAAAAAATGGTTCAAAGCAAGGGTAGATAGTCAAGTTGATGTACGCTCGTATCTGGTGTGTGCTGAGCATGAAACAGTGTACAGGCGAAACCGGCGTCACCTCTACAAAGTACCAGAACCCTTTACACTACTGAGTGAGGAAACTGCAGCTAACACACCGGTTACGGAAGAGCCACAGCAGGATGACAATGATCCCTAACAATATCCAGTTGCAGAGGGTCCTACTCCGGACAGTTACAGTCCCGGTGCAACATCCTGTCTCCAACTTCCGCCTACTAGCAACCAAAAGGCAGAAGAGCGTCAGACCGTGACAGTGGTGGTGAAAGGCCGTATGTAACAACTCGGAGCAGAGTTGTGAAGAGACCCAATGCCCTTAGAAACTTTCAGACATAAACTCTTGGTGTGTTATGGACACAGACATATTTGATTCGTGGCGTAGCAGTGGTAGTTTTGTTCTATTTTCGATATAAGAGAAGGGAGATGCGAAAGGAACACATGTTTTTGATCGTGAAGATGGCGGCTGTTTTGTTGGCCTTGTAATTAGGGTCTCCCTCAATACTGGATTTGTCCTGGATACTTTACAATGCTGAATTACATAAAACTTTGTAGATGGTACAATGTTTTAAAACTATAATATTTAAAAATTATGAAATGGGTATCTAAAATTGCACGATGAAAAATATTGAAACTATATACAACTAGATATTATATACATTTAGATATTTACAATCAAAATTCACCACTTTTCTTGGGCCAAGTTGCGAAATGGCACTGTCAACAATTATTTCCATTATCAAACCAGCCAAATAGGAATTTCTAGTCGTCAGCGTGCCCAGGAAATTTTTTTAAAGGAATCACTGCAGTCTCTTTCTTTCCTCCCATACCCGCGCACACAATTATCGTGGCCAGCAGTCACCTACCAAGTGACGCATATCGCTCGACGGATTCTGAGGAAAAGAAAGATGCTGCTCGTCACTAGGAGTATTTGGACTGGTTTCTCGTTCGTCGGAGGTTGTGCAGCTTGTGGTTAGGGTTTGAGATATCCCATAATTTAAGCGCTTTGCTGTAATGGTTTTCCTGCGCTAATAGCTGCTAGGTAGACCGGCAGTCGCAAGTGCTACTTTATAAAACATAAAAGGAAACATAATGCGCATTGCGCATCTAATCCTCATATTTCTCCAGTTCTGTTGACAGGTATCCCGGAAGCGCATTGTAAAAAACTAGGCAGGCATACTCCGCCACTGGTCTGTTAATAAGTCTTTGGTTAGGATGTTACATCTCTTTAACTGTCTGAGGAAATAGAGTCTACTTGCGAATTTTCGAGAAATTTCGGAGACATGACAGTTCTACCGTAAATCACCGGAGATGTTTAAGGCTAGCGGTGATGTTTAAGCCTGAAATTTAAGCTGACAATGATAATGCTAATGATGATGAAGATTGTGATGATAATGATGATGGTGATGGTAATGGTCATGATGATGGTGGTGGTGATGATGATGATAATGATGGTAATGGCCACGATGGTGAATGGTGATGATGATGATGACGGCCATGATAATGATTTTCATGATAATGATTGTTGTGATGCTGCTGCTGATGATGATGATGGTAATGGTGATGACGGTGATGATGATGATAATGATGGTAAAGATGGTGGTAGTGATGACGATGGCAGTGCCGGTGATGATGATGATTAGAATTAATACCCATTGAAAACAATCGCAGAACACACGAATTCATGAGATGCATGTCAACAATGAGAAGAGAAATCAGCGCATGCGCGATGCCTTATTCACAGGCCATCCAATAATGAAAAAGACTAGCACACACACAAATTACCGACTGTCACTACACACAAGTTCAACTTTTATCTTGTACTTTATTAATGTCCTTCAAAACTCGTGTGGGCACAAGTCATTGTAATCACCTTAGTACGTGTGTATAATTAATTTGAATTCTTTCTTTTATGAAACTACGACAAATCCAGTTATTTCTGAATAATTTCAACCCGCAATTTCTTACCTTTATTTTTCACAAACATCCAGAGTTTATTTACACACACGTATCAAACCGTCAATTATTGCTTTACCACGGCTCATGGCTTGTGATTCTGAGAAAACCATTCTCATTTTCTGTGCACTTAACAAGTAAGAAGCCTGCCTGGCACTGTCTCGGTTGTGCTAAGTAACATTTCATTTTTTGTGCTGTAATTGACAGGAAAAATTCTTCTCGGAAGAAGTATCAAACTATCATAGATCATACTAGTAAAAAATACACTTCTTTCCCAATTTGAGCGCTCGTTAAATATTGAATAATAATGTGAAGTCGGCTCGCTCATATTTGGCCACCAGGAACACCGGTCCAAATTTGGCCATCTGGCAGCTGGCACACATTACTGAGGACTTACACAGGTCAGGTAAGTCTCTGACACAAAAAGCAAATATTTAGTCATGTATGCCTTCCGCACAATAACAAAAACTTGGAACCAAAGACTTAATTTTTTTATCATATTGTCATTCACTATAAAATAAATACTGTTTAACATGTGCCGTGACGTCATAAAATAGTCCTTCTCTCCAATACCGGTGACGACAGAAGCGGAGACGCAAGGCGCATTGCCGCGTAATCGTCAAACGTCCTTGATCTAGGTCGGCGAAGATTGCGCATAACAAACGAACTGTTTTGTACGTCGTGCTCAACACTGCTGTCGTCTTCACTCTGTTCCCCCTCAGAGTGTGCACTGTCCACCGTTATCATAATTTCTCGCGTGACTTCGCCGTTTCCAAGAAGACTGTGTGTGATATTACCATTGGCAACGGGAACGGCAGTAGTACCATCGTCGGTCGAGTCGCCGTCCGTTTGGATCCCAATTTCAGATGTTGTTACTATCAAGGTAAAGAAAAAGCCTTCGGTTTACAACAAATGTTACCGTGTAAAACCTTTGAGAAAATGAGTAAGTGTGAGTACGCGTCCACATGTTTAGTGTGTGTGTGTTGTTGGTGTGCGTGTGCATGTACGCGTGACCGCATGTGTAGTGTATGTATTTACTGATTTGTGTTTTATTTTAGGAACATATAGTTGTCTGTTGAAATGTAATTTATGTTTGTGCGCGTGCGCGTGTACCTGTGTGTCTATTGTAAAATCACTTACGTCCACTCCCACACCATCAGCAAGATGAACTTGTGTGCCTTCCCTTGCTTCCCTACTCGGTGAGGAAGAGTAACTTGCCGTCGCTTAACTCCATCCCCACCCCGTGTGCAAGATTAGTCTACCATCACTTACAACCTCCACCCTCACCCCGTGTGCAAGATTAGTGAACCATTACTTACCAGCTCCACCCCTCACCCCGTGTGCAAGATTTGTGAACTATCCCTTTCTGACTCTCTTTCCGCCCATGTCCAAAGAACAAGATTCTTACCTCTCTTCTTGCAGATGAAAATGGAGTCGAAGAAAAACACAACCACGATTAACGCAACAACCGCAGACGATCCAGGAGCGAAACTCTGGACGTAGCGCAAGAAATTCTCACATTTGGAACACGACGCGCTAAACAAGAACAGAAAAAAGAGACGGAGTTGAAATTTAGAACTTTGATAGGTCGTAAAAGATTTTATTATATGGCTGATTAATTTCACGCGCTGTGATTGGTCAATTCAGGTCCGCAAGTTGCCATATATACGGACCTCTAGTTCTCGGGCGGCCAAGTTTACATTTTTCATGAAAGCCATTTAATATGAAATATCTTAATATCCTCGTTTGCTCGGACCGTACGGTTAGTTATGGTTTTTCTTCACGAAAACGGAAAGGAAAACTCGGTCCATCAAATTACCGTACGGACCTCGCACTCGGCTAATAAGAGGTATATATTTACTTTCTGCTTAAAGGACATCTTAATTTATAATATTGATGCTGCAACAATTCATCTTACAGCGGGATCTACCTCCAAAGCTATATACTGACACAATAAAGCTAAATATCTACCAATTATTACATTAAGGTGCGTGCCATTTGTTGGGTCGTGCTTCTCTGAATGATCAGTTTGAAAATGAATCACAGAAACCATCGGAACTGGTTCCAGTCAGACTAACTTTGTTTGTAGATTGAAGCTATAGAGCTCTACTCTTAAGAGCGCGGGAACTTGATAATTTATGGCGGGAAAAGGTCAGGTTCTTGGAACAGGCCAAACCCGAGACAAAGTATTACACGTGTATAGAAATAAAAGTAAACCCAGTCAAATTTTGTAAGACAGAACAATACAACAAACACATGGATATGTCAGCAAGGGCAGAGATATTTCTATACTTACGTGGAATTTGTTCGTGGATTGAGCTGCTGTATTATTGCGATCATAACTCCGCTGGACAGCTTGTCTGCGAAACTAATTGAGCCGTAAACAAACGCGCCAGCTGCCTGTAGCAAAAGAATGAAATACCACTGTTCAGGAAATGCTTTCCGCTGCAATGTTCTAAGGGAAAGGAAGACTTCCGCCATTTAATTTTTCTTCAGCGGTTTTACGAATAAAGTACGGAAGACGCGCGAGGACGGAAATCAACAATGGCGTGCATCATCCGTAGTACTTCATTCCGCTGAAAAAGTACACTCGATCACTCGAACTTTAATCAAATCCACAGCTATGATAACCGCAACAAAGACCTCCTCCGCTTGCCGCTAACAAAAACCACGAAGTTTCAAACTACGTTTAAATTTAACGCTGCGAAAACTTGGAATTCGCTGCCATCTTATATCCCGCTGCCGCTCTATTGCAAGTTTTTTAAAACTTAAAAGCACCACACTAAACAACTTTTTACTTAAAGAATTTGCATATAAATTCATTTTGCAATGTACCACTTCACAACACTTCACAACACTTGTATATTTTTATGTTTTCGCGTGATATCTG
Source organism: Antipathozoanthus remengesaui (assembly GCA_025434805.1). Taxonomy (NCBI): domain Eukaryota; kingdom Metazoa; phylum Cnidaria; class Anthozoa; order Zoantharia; family Parazoanthidae; genus Antipathozoanthus; species Antipathozoanthus remengesaui. The sequence continues at coordinate 2,971 of JANSTR010148986.1, read as the reverse complement.
ACTTCGATATATGTTAAGATATATTCGATCTTTTGTTTTCTTGTTGTTTTTTTGTTACACAGGGCTCCATTCAAACCAGTGCAGCTAAACTGGATTCTCTGTCAAATCTAGTTCATAAATAAATAAATAGATCATCGCTGCCGTATTCCCTTGGGCAAAACTTTGAAAGTGATTTATTGTCATGAATCGATGGCGTAGGAAGGGCCTCAATGAAGGGTGGAAAGAGCGACACTGCTCACTTTCTCTTGGTCTGTGTTTGGTGCAAAGCAATAATAATATATGAAAAAGATGTTTTGTAGATTTTATTGTTTAGTTATTAGTAGCATGTAATGTAACAATCTCGAGTACTAAATAAAGTGTGTTGTTGTTGTTGTTGTTCATAGCAAAACAATAGCAGTAACTACAAAACAAAATAGATTTAGAATATTCTACCCCAATCCCTTCCCCAGCAATGTTCTAAATAACTTGTGTCTATTGGCTTTCAAATCTCACCCGGTCATAGGCGATAAGCTCAGATATGAGGGCCAACGACGTCACTAGCATCACGGAGCCACCGCAGCCCATCAGCACTGCTGTCGCATAAACTGCATTTCGTCCACTGACAGTTTGCACGAAGAACCAGAAGCACGCGCCAATAGACAACATAGTGCCTAAAGAAAACGTTATCTACAAAATAAAAGTTACTTGGGTGATCAGAAAAGTCTATTGAAATAAGTGATAAATGATCACAATTATGGATAAATATCTGAACAAAGAATTAGAAATATCGATTCCGAAATCAGTATTCTAGTTCTATGAATAGCGTGTTAATTCGGAAAATATAGTAATTATTTTTCAAAGCGAAATCCTTCACCCGCAGTCAAACAATGCAGTCAGCAGCAAATAATTCAGTCACAAAACCTAAGCTGACGCGACATGCAGCGCGTAATTTTAATGAAACTTTCAAAAGAGTTAACACATGCACATTGGAGACAATGGTGATTACTTCACAGGAAACGCAAACCAGAAACCTATAAAGAGAACATGAATAACCAGACATCTGTAGTTCTGAAATATCTTTATTGTATTTGAATGATATATAAAGCAATGAATTTAAATCAGCTGAAAGGCAACTATTATGAGGAATTTCTTGAACCTTACAGTATTTACAATTGGGACGGAAGAAGGTCAGAGAATGGATGTACAGAAGTACATCAATCATTTTACACCATAAATATCTGTGGTTGATTTGTTGGGCTGGTGCTGCACATTTCCAAACCTGAGTGCTGCTCGCTCGAATCCATCTATTTGCTTCAAGTTCGTATTTTATGAATCAACGCCCAATATTCTAAGTTTTCACATGACGTCACGACCGCCATGCTGGTGTACAATAACAATAATTTCGATTACTTTCTTGTGTACACCAACATGGCTGCCTTGTCCTTTGTCATAGGTACTTCGAAAGACAACAATGGACGTCTTGGTGCGTGGATACCAGTAGACTGTATTGGGCTTTGTAATCATTTGGCACCTCACAAAATGTATTTTGCCAGACAAAACAACTCCTATTATATTCATTTACCTTGCTCCCCAAGCGTTTGTTCAGAGGTTTGACGACAGCGCTGGCGAATACTCCGCTGACCAGTACAACCAATGGAAAATAGGCGATTGCTTCCTGGCAAGAAAAAGAACCACAAAGTCAGATAAATTTCCACGAAATGGTAAACTTGCTCACATCTACAGTCCAATACATGTATATGATATGCGCTTTCCACGGGTGACATGGATGGAGCCGGGGGATATAAAACTTGTGTCACGTTGAGATTAATCATGCACTGTGTAGGATGCATAAGCCATGAGTCTAAGGTGAAGCTGGATAATTACTTATTGGTGGTAAACCCGCAGATGGCGCCAAATTTTCTAGCACCGCAAGTTGCAAACATTTCCTACTGTTTTTCCATCTCATTTACTCCGAAGTAACTTGGCTTTACATTCGCATCATGTAGGCCTTTCCAGATTGCGCTGCCAAAAAGCTAAAAAGTTGTTTCCAAAAATGCCCAAAAGTTGCTACTTCAAATCCAAAATGTTGCTCAAAAGTGCTACCAAACTTTAAAAAGTTGCTCAAATGCTTCTTATAAACTGGTTTTTATTATAATAACAGTTGCTTCACAATTAACATTTGCAACTAACTGACTATAGTTTCAACTGGTTTAAGGTAATTTTCTGTAGAATAAAAGTCACTAACTGGAATAAATAATTACTAAACAAATGTACTCTTATTAACGCGTTAAACCAATGTTCGGCCCTATAATACCCGTTTCTCTTTAATATCTGCTTCTCTGGCGAACATTACTAGAATTACTGATTAAGCCCAAGACAGATTATTGAAATATAAAATTGATTAATCAATTAATTTATTTATTTATATAATCTGTCTAATTAACTAATTCCACAGGCTACCAAATCACAGTACACAAGCTACCCAGTCAAAAATAAAATCACCAGTTTTGGTGTAGATGGGAAAGAATTTGTTCCTAAGAGAACTTGAATTTGCTAATATAAAACAAAACATCCAGTAATTTTCTCAAAAAAAGGCTAAAAAGTGGAGTGTTTCCCAGAAAGTTGCCAGAAGTTGTTCTGTGGCTAAAAAGTTGCTGTCTGCCAACTGAAAAAAGTTGCTCACAAAGCCAAATTGCGCTAAAACGTTGCCGAGCGCAATCTGCAAAAGCCTAGCATCATGTAAGTCGCTCTCCTCTTCAATCCTCCTCCCCTCCTCCCTCCTCTTCTGGCATCTCCCCTCCCCCTCCTCCCTCCACTTCAAGCCTCTCCCCTCCCCCTCCTCCCTCCTCTTCAAGCCTCTCCTCTCCCCGTCCTCCCTCCTCTTCAAGCCTCTCCTCTCCCCGCCTCCCTCCGCTTCAAGCCTCGCCCCCGCCGCGTCCAGCCGCTGCCCCGCCGCTTCCTAGCGGGCCCGAAAAACGCAGTAAGCAATTAA